>QRFJ01001931.1:220434-244293 GCA_006176705.1 Cocos nucifera
TGGTTGCCAAGGGATATTGTCAACATTATGGTATTAACTATGATGAGATATTTTCTCATATGGCAATGCTCAAATTCATTCGAATTATGCTTGCGATTGCTGTCCATTTGGACTATGGGATATGGTAGATGGATATGAAAATAGCTTTCCTAAATGGAGAGTTGACTGAAGAGATGTATATGATACAATCTGAGGGGTTCACATCCATAGATGAGTCCAAGATGTGCAGGCTTCAGAGATCCATTAATGGACTGAAGCAGGCATCTCGAAGTTGGAACATGCATTTTGATAAAGTAATCAAAACATATCGCTTCATTAAGAATGGAGAAGAACCCTGCATTTACAAATGGGTAAATGGTCCAGCATTAGTATTCCTTATCTTATACGTGAATTATATTCTTTTAATCGAGAATGACATTTCCGCACTACAGGAAATAAAAGTCTGGTTGTCATCATAATTCTCCATGAAGGACTTGGGTGAACCATTCTACATCCTAGGGATGAAGATCAATAGAGATAGATCTAAAAGGATACTTAGGTTATCTCAGTCTACGTACATAGATACTGTGCTGAAGAGGTTCAACATTTAGAAAATTTCGAAAAGGGCTATCTTTCGATAGGCCATGTAATTTCTCTCTCTATGAAGGATTATCCGACAACTCCTGAAGAGAGAGAGAGCGTATGAGTAGAGTCCCATATGCTTCGACAGTGGAATCTATCATGTATGTCATGACATGTACGAGATCAGACGTGGCATACTTACTAGGAGTAGTGAGTAGATACCAGTCTGACCCTGAAGAAAATCAATGAAAAGTGGTTAAAATCATCTTTAAGTATTTAAGAAATACTAAGAATCAATGCTTGATTTATGGCGAGTCAGATCTAAAACTTGTGGGATTTACAGACTCTAGCTTTTAATTTGACCATGATGACAGTAGAAGCATATCGAGATATTTTTTTACTCTGAATGATGGAGCTATCTATTGGAAGAGTTTCAAGTAGCATACTATGGCAGACTCTATTTACGAAGTAGAGTGCATCACAGCATCAGATGCCATGAAGGAAGCTGTATGGCTGAGGAAGTTTATTACTGAGCTTGGAGTAGCATTCTTCCTAGATGGTTTGGTCCTGCTCTATTGCAATAGCACTGGTACCGTAGCTTAGGAGAAGGAACCAAAGGCACACTAGTGGACAAAGCACATCCTATGCTGCTTCCATCTGATTCGAAAGATCATGGATAGAGATGACGTCGACTTTCAGAAGATCGATAGCAAGAAGAACCTGGCTGACCCCTTCACTAAAGCCCTAGTGATAAAGGAGTTTGACAACCATAAGTTGAAGATGGGCATTAGATACTGTACCAAATGGCTTTAGGTTAAGTGGGAGTTGTTGAAAAATGTATTCCAAAGCCAATCGTCAGCCTATTGACTATTGAACTTATTATAATTATAATTAATTTATTAATAAATAAAATATATTTTGATAGTTTTTATCATAAAGTATTCATCTTCTAATGAACTTCATTATTGTGATGAAGTTCTTAGGACTATTTAGCTTCGATAAAGAGAGGATTTATCGATTAGTCCTTAAATCTATTCATGATCAAATGATAAGGTGTTAATTAGGATGATAACATCTATCGAGCATAGATTGCTGTATGCCATATAGATTGGTTGTCCTCTTAACCAAGGAGTATGGAGATACTGGTATGACATACAGATGAGATGTATGGATACATTGTCATTGAACGTGACTAACTCCAGAGCATTCTGCTATCGAGAATATCTCTGATGGAATATAGGTATAAGTGTCTCTCAAACCTGAGATCACCTCAGTGACTTGCAAGCAACTCACTATGTTTTGGTATCGGACTAACTAAATTTTTAATTCAGTAATGAAAAGCTTCTGGGCATAGTTAAATACTTGCAAAGTCAGAGTGTGATCAAGTTAGGATTGACCACTCTAAGAGTTAGAGAATAATGTATCATTGTATTTCAGTATAGCAAAATTTTGGCAAGGATAATCCATTAGATGGATTTGATATTTTAAAATACAATGTGGACAACTTGATCAGAGTTGATAGTTGAACTTTAAGATGTCCTACGAGCACTTTGGTCAAGGAAATGAATTATATGAAAACTATATCCGCATGGATTCTAAGGATGTTGTTCTACATATTCAACCTATTCGATCGTTGGATACCATTGCTAGATGATTACTTTGATTCATATAGAAATTTATTTCTATGCTACCAGCTTAGATTCAAATCTATAAGGTCACATACATTAGAACTAATGATCTGATCGGATGGTCGATCAATGATTAAGAATCGTTCTAGAGTTAAACGATCAATATGATTGATGTTTAACCTAGCACAAGTATTGCAGGAGGATCGATTAGCAATTTGATTGCTAATTGATTTAATTTGATTAAGCCAAAGGACTGAGATTAAGTCTAATTAAATATAATTTAATTAAATTTGATTTGGGCTTGATTGGATCAAGTCCAATTGGCTTATTGGATAAGCCAAGTGCAAGAAAAAACTAGTCTTAGTTCAACTAGGACTTGGGTCAACCCAATTTTTTAATTTGATTAAAAAATTTAATCAAAATTAAATCTAATTTAATTAAATTTTTAATTGGGTTAGAACCTAATTTAATTTGGTTGACTTGGTTTTGATTTAATTTGGTTTGAAAAATCATGTTTGACCAAGTCATAGATGGAATCGTAGTGAGACTAGGATTACACCTTGGGCCACCTTAGCCCTCCACGCCCTCCATGCCTATTTTTTAGGAACTTTTCATGGAAAGTCTCTTTTCCCAGATCTTCATGCACACCTCCTCTCTCCCTCTCTTTCTCATATAGTAATTTGGTGGTTTACCAAGTCAAAAGAGAAGTAAGTTTTAATCTAGGATTCTATGAGATAGAATCCTTATAAACTAAAACACCTTCTTCTAATTGTGCCGCCCACACCTTCTTTATTTTCTTTGAATTATATGGTACAAGAACAAGTTTTTTTGTGTGCCCTTATTGCTGGTCCATGGTAGGAAATAAGGTGGGGGCCCCAAGCGTTGGGTGCCCCAACAACTTGCCATATTATGTCCTTTCCTTGTCTAAGCTTTTGACCAAAGTTGGACTCTGTATATCTTTTTATTTAGGATGAATTTTGGCCTAACATTTTCATGAAATAGAGATCATTAAGAGTGCTTTGAGGTGTGTAAAAATTAGGGAGAGAGAACCTCTGGGCATTGGTTTTCAATAGACATAAAACTAGGTGTCTAGATGAGAGCAAAGAGAAGAAGAAGAGGGTCTTCTTCTAGGGTTGCTGTGTTCATCTCTTTCTTTCCTTGTTCCTTGGATTTTTTAAGAGAGTCTCACATCTAAAATCTTCTCTTCACCTTCTTTTCTTTGGAAGAGTCCAAATTCAGAAGAAGGAGGCATCTAATCGACCATCAAAGAAAGATCAACACGGTATCAGCATACTATGCTGATTTCCTGCATCAGGATTTCTGATCGTGCTCGTGGGCTCGTGTGGATGATTCTTAGAGACCGAATATATGTGCGGCTCATAACATCATCCTCAAGCCCATATTAGTAAGTTAGAATGTCTAACTTGCATAGATAATAGATTTGATCTATTTATTTTATAGCTGTATTAAATGTAGTATTGTAACATGTTGATGAGATCAACATGTTAATCTTTTCTTTATCTTTTTTAATTTTTGATTTAATATCATACCTTGATTATGTAATAAATCTTAGATCTAGGATATTTTCAAATATTTAATTTATTTAAGTTTTGTGTTACCTGATCTTGAAAAAGTTTTAAGATCTACCTGTGAAATCCTAGATCTGGTTCCTTTAGGATGCCCCCTAAATGTCTTCCTTTTAATTCCTATAAACTAGGAATTTGACCTAGTCAAAGAAATCTTATGGCACATATTTCAATGGGGATTAAGGCATGAGAAGAGTGAGATTTTTCATGCAAAAATTTTAAAGAAAGAGAGAGGGGCATGAGGGAATATGGTGCCATATTTCTTGGAGGTCTTGGTTTCTTTTGGACATAAATCGTTCATGTCCTGTTAAGAAGAATAAGAAATGAAGATAGTCTTCTCTTAGGATTCTTTTGAGAGTTTTTTCTTCTCAATGTTTTGTGAGATTTTTTTTCATAGGATAAATCAGAGAGAAAGTGTCCTGGAGCATCAAAAATTTACTTGAGGAGAGGGTCTTTTCATGTCTAGGCGCGGAGTTCTATTTAAGACATTAATGGTTGATGTTCTGAAAGAGAAGATGTGTCTTCTCTTAGGACTTTTTCTTAACCCTTTTTTCCTCTTCTCCCTCAATCCTTCTTCTATTCTTCATCTCTTGGAGTGTCCAAGAGATCCAAAAAAATCTTTTTAGATTGATCATCAGGAGGGATCCATAAGAAGCTAGCACTTCGAGCGGATCTTTATTCGACGAACTTTGATCTACGTAGCGACCTTGTGTGGACAACCTATAGAGGCTAGATACAATGCGTAGCTCCAAGCAACATGGACAACATTGGATATCAGCTACGATGTTCTCGATCCATGCAAGGATAAGAGATTTAATCTCTTTTCTAACCTATATGCGATTTAGGATTTCTAGAACTATTCTAGATCTAAGGTATTAATGTGATCAATACCAATCTCTATTTTATTTTTTAGATTTATTCATGCATTTTGATATGTTATAGATCCTAAATGTAGGTTTTAGTGATTAGAATATATGCATAAATAGGTTAAATAGTTTTATCTATATCTTCTGCTGCGTTTAATTTTAAAAAAAATTGAATGATATGCATGAAATCCTGCATGATTTTTTGACAGTGGTATCAGAGCTTGAGATTCTTATATGACATGATCAAAGTAAATCTAAAAAAATAATTCTTAAAGATCATACATACTGATCATAAGGTTGTCCTATTATAAGATTTATCTCTTATGATGAAAAGGTTATCCTAGTATGTGCAGATCTAAAAAACTAAATAATGAATAAGTTAGATGAGATTTAAGTAGATTTATGATTTAATTTTTTAATTTTAAATCTGATATAAATAGATATTTGATCTATTATTGATTATTTAGAGTAGATCTAAATAATGTAAGGTCATACATACTGATCATAAGGTTGTCCTGTTGTAAGATTTATCCTTTATAGTGCAGATCTTATCCTAGTATGTGTTGATCTGAATCATCTAAATCATAAATAATTTAGATAAATCTAAAGCATTTTATGATTTACTTTAAAATTTTAAATCTAAAATTAAATGATTTATAATCTAATTTTAATCATTTAGATAAGATCTGAATAATATATGTTTCATGTTTAAATCTACATAGTATATTGCATATACTGGATATATAGTTTTCTTTTTGAATTTAAAATTCATATATGTGATATATTTATTTTATAAAATTTAAATTAAGAAATTACTTTCTGTAAAATTTTAGATTCAAAATCTTAGGATATGATCTAAATATTGAAATAAATCAGATCTAAAATCATAAATTAAATTTGATTCAATATAAATTATTTATATTTTAAAAATATTTTAAATGATTAAATCAAAAATTAGTTTTAAGGTTCTGAATCCTAATCCATCACTCCTAAACTTAATTGAGAATTAAGTGATTGTCTAGGATATAGGTTTATGATTTGAAGATCCTAAGATAATTTCATAAAATATGGATTAAAGAAGAATGGGTTAGCCTTGATTAGATCATTAACTGGGTTAGACCTAGGATTTGATTAAATATGGACTAAGTTAAGAAGTTGATCAAACCTAATTAATAGTTAATTAGAATTAGATCATTTCTTTTCTATAGATTAATTTAATAATTATAGTTGATCATAGTCCATACATCAAATAAATGGACCTGATCGTGGCTCAGTGGTTAAGCCTGAGTCTTTTGGCAGACCAAATCGAAACTGATAAACCAATTGATGTCTAAGATAAGTTTGGCATTTTCAAAATGGTGGTCTTAAATTGGCAACCCACTTACCTAGCCATTTTGATGTATCTAAGGCAAGCTTTGGTAGACTCTTCCACTGATCTCACTTACCTGACTAATGTGGTTAATTAGCTTTTGATTAGGTTGCTCATTGATTCGTGCTAACCCATATCATATAGAAAATCAGTGAGATTGATTTTATTTAGTGAGACTGATTTACATGCTCATGGACCGAAATTGATCCTAGTCCTCATCAATGACTTGAGAAGTTAGTGGAAGGATTTGACTTGATGAAGTCAGTGAGAGCAATTTTATCCATGTCTTCTCTATTTTCAAATCATTAATAATCTAAATTCTTTGAATTATTAGATCCTTAAAATGATAAAGTTATAGAGATAACTGAGTCATAGCCTCCTATTAAGGTGTTTGGTAATGGATCTAATAGTCTGGATGGATATTGGAGGTGTCTTGCGCCTAGTGTTCATCAAGATATTGAAATTATTATTCATCATATGATGATTAGGTCACACTTTCTAAATGATGATCAGATTAGCCAGAGCTGTTCTCAGGCTTGGTCATCGTTCATTTGATGCACCGAACTCTATCATGTTAATGGTTGGACCTAACCAGGAAGGCCAAAGCCTACTGATTAGGAGCTTAGGATAAAATCTAATTAATAAAATTTTTTTGAAGAAATAATTGGTTGAGAACCTACCCATAGGTACACATGGGTTAGTTAGATCTTTCCTCAGGCCTATATGTAGTCTATGCGGATTCTAGTATCTACTAGAAAATTAAAGTAATGCCTTGAATTAGAGATAGAGGCTATCAATTCATATAAAATAGTGGAAGAACCTTTAAACTAAAGCCCAAGTCTTTAGGCTTAAAATAATTTATATACTATAGGGCTTTGTTCTCTTCTCTCTCAGATTAAGGTTAAATCCTAATTGCTCCATTCACTGTTAGATAGTGATAGACTTACGGGATCCAACTTCGATAATCAATATCAGAAGTTGAATTTTGGTTTAGCTTTATGAAGGGATTCATGCAGGGGCTTCTAAGTCCAGTCAAAACAAAAAGTCTAAGACTAACCAGAATCAAGCAGAGTGCTTCTACTATAAGAAGCAAGATCATAGGAAGAAGTATTGTCCTAAATATCTTGCTTCCCTTAATCCTAATAGGTTGAACAAGATAAAAGAGAAAGGGATTGCTTATCAAGGATGTTATATGATAATACCTTGAAATTTCTCTGTTTGAGATTCTACTATCTGAGTATTAGATACTAGTAGTCCTATGCAATTTATTATAAGGACTTCAGGTAAATAGAAAGTTTGAAAATAGTTAGAAATTCTTGAAAGTTAGGGATGGAAGTCTTATTCCATTTTGAGTGATTGTTGCTATTGTCCATTGTTTATGATAAATATGATTTTTGTTGGCTTTTTGGCCAGAGATGGTTATCATTTATCAATAAAAAAAGATTATTGTGATATCATTATGAATGATGTTACAATAATATATGGATAATAAAAAAATAATATTTAATATTTACACCATCTGTTAGTATAATATACACATCTAATAAATGCCCCAAATTAGATAATATCAAGGATGTCTACTTTTGGCATTGTAGGCTTAGTCATATTAACAAGAATAGGATAAACAAGTTAGCTTAAGAGAAAAATCTCGACATCAATGATTATGAATTATTGTCAAGCTGTGAATCTTGTCTTCTTGGAAAGATGACAAAGTCATCTTTTACTAGAAAAGATGAAAGAGCCGGTGAAGTTTTAAGTCTTATACCTAGTTATGTATGTGGACTTATGAACTTTAATGCTAGAGAAGGATATCAATATTTTATTATGTTTATAAATGATCTATCTTGGTATAGGTACGTCTTGCCTGAATCATTTAAAATGTTCAAATAATTTCATAATAAAATAGAAAAATAAACTAAAAAAGATATTAAAATTCTTCAATTAGATCAAGGAGGCAAATACTTATCTAGTAAATTTTTAATATATTTAGAAGAGAATGGGATTCTCTTATAGTGAATTTCTTCTAGAACACCACAGGATATTGGTATATCAGAAAGAAGAAATCAAACTTTATTAGATATGGTTCAATCCATGATAGAGTTTGCTAGTCTTCCTATTTTGTTTTTGGGTTATGCTCTTAAGACTGCTTATTTTTACTCAAAAAATTATTCCAAGTAAATCTATCGCATAGACTCCATATAAGATATGGATCAGACATAGACCTAGACTATCTCACCTTCAGATTTGGGGTTGATTGGCCTACATCAAAAATTTGCTTATAGATAAACTTGGATCATGATTAGATAAGTATTTATTTATAAGCTACCTCAAGAAAACTAGAGATTATTAGTTCTACCATGCTGAAGAACATAAGATGTTCATTAGCAGTAAGGCATTCTTTTTGAAAAAGAGGTTTCTTAGAGAAAGAACTAATGCCTAAAAAGTTGAACTTAAGAAAGTTCGACTGATAGAAAGAACCGACACAATCTAGTAAACCTACAGAATTGGATTTGATTAGATCAAATCCAGAGCCCATTAATTTAGCACTATTAAGGAGATCTGGTAGAGTACCATGCTAGCTGGATAGATACTTTGGTATCTAAATCCAGGATGATGATCCTATTGAGGTTGATGAGAGTAATGAGGATTGAGGTTGATGAGAGTAATGAGGATCCAATCACCTATATGAATGCCATGCAGAGATTTAACTTTGAGACCACAAAATCTGAATTGAAGTTCATGAAGATTAATAGTCTATGGATACTAGTTGATCCACATGAAGGGATAAAATCCATTGGGTGCAAATGGATTTTCAAAAAGAATGAGAGTGGTGCAAACGGGAAGGTGGAGACCTACAAATCCCATTTGGCTGTCATCTCAGAGTTGGAAACATGCATTTTGAATGTATGTCTTTATATGAACGAAGAGGAAATCTGCATCTACAAATGGGCAAATGATTCTATAGTATTATTCCATGTATTATTTATAGATGACACTCTCTTAATCAGGAATGACATTCTAGTACTACAGAAAATAAAGGTGTAGCTATCATCTTAATTCTCCATGTAGGATTTGGGAGAAGCATCCTACATCTTATGGATAAAGATCTATGAGATAGATCTAAAAAGATACTAGGATTGTCCCAATCCATGTATGAGATCATATATAACATACTCACTAAGGATAGTGAGCAGATACCAATATGATTTGGATGAGAATCACTGAAAGATTCTATAGACAATCCTTAAGTATTTGACAAATACGAAGATCCAGTGACTCATATATGGACAAACTGACTTAAAACTTGTAAAATATTTTGATTTTATTTTTTTTAATCAGATCAGGATAACAGTAGGGGAATGTCAAGTCATGAATTTATCCTATATAGAAGAAGCAATCTGCTGGATAAGTTTCAAGCAGAACAATATAGCCTATTCTATAAGTGATGTAGAGTACATCATGGCATCTAATGCTACCACGTAAATTGAGTGGTTGCAAAAATTCATTAGCAAGCTAGGAGTGGCATCCTCCATTGATGGTCTAGTCCTAATATAGCACCAGAGCCATAGCTCAGGCTAAAAAATCAAAGGCGCACCATAGGATCAGCATATTCTGCATCGCTATCATCTTATCCAAGAGATTTAGGATCAAGATGAAGTCAACCTTCAAAAGATTAATAGAAAAGGAGAACTTAGCCAACCCATTTGCTAAAGGCTCAAAATGGAGTTCGATGAACTTAAGTGAAAGATAGGATATTTGATATTGTTCTAATTGACTTTTGTCTAAATGAAAGTTGTTAGGAAATATATTCTAAAGCCAATTATCTAAGTTGAAGATGATTGAAATTAGTATATTAACTATTAAATAATAATTACTATTTTACTTATTCATCATAAAAGTTCTATCTTTCTTAAATGAACTCCTATATTATTATGAAATTCTTAGAACTACATTCAATTGATAAAGAAGGATTTATTGGATGGTTCTTAAATTATTCATGATTAAATGATAGGTTATTAACTAGGATGATAACTTATCAAGTATAGGTTGTTGTATGTCATATACATTGGTTGTCCTCGTAACTAAGTGGTGTAGAGACACTGGTATGGTATGCAGATGAGATGTAGGAGTATATCTGTACTGAATGTGATCAATATAGCCCTCTACTATCAAGAGTAGCTAGCAAAGGCCAATAGATATTAAGTGTCCCTTCGACCTAAGATCACCATGATGACTTGCAAGCAACTCACTATACTTTGATGCCAGGCTACCTATATTTCTAATATAGTGATGAAAGATTTTTGGGTATAGTCAAGTACTTGTAAAGTCGGTGTGTAAGTCAAGATGAAATTAACCACTTCTGATTAACTTCAGAAGTGAATATCTTGCTATATTTTAATTTAGTACAATCTAGGCCTGGATATTCCTCACCAGGAGTCACAGCATTTGCAAACTTTGAAATACAATATAGATGACTTTTATGAGTGTTGACTGCTAACTCGAAGTCATCTTGAGCATTAAGAGTTAAAAGGATGAATTATACAGCAACCATAAGCCAGGGTTCTAAGAATATTGCTTTACATACATTCGACCTATTTAGACATCGGATACCATTTTTATATGGTTATTTTGGTTGGTATAGAAATTAGTTTATATGCTACTGGCTCAGGTTTGAACCTATAGTGTCACACATATAAGAGGTTACTACTTAATTAGATTGTTGATCGATGATTGAGAATCGTTCAATGATCGAATTATCAATGCGATTGATGATCGATCAAGTACAAGTATTGCAAGAGGATCGATTAGTAATTGAATTACTAGTTAGCTCAATTTGATTGAGCAATTAGACTGAGATCGAGTCTAATTAAATTAGATTTAATTAGAATTAGTTTAGACTTAATTAGGTCAAGTGTAATCAGTTTATGAGATAAGACAATTACAAGGAAAAATGAATTCCTATTCGATTAGAAATTGAGTGTACCTAATTTTTAATTAAGTTAAGATTTAAATCAGATTTAAATATAATTAAATCTAATTTAATTAGACTTTTAGTTAGACTAGGATTGCCTTTAATTAGGTTGAATCAATTCTAATTAGAATATGATTTAATTGGGTTTAAAATAGCTTTGACCTAGTTTACATTGGAGAGTCCTGGTTGGACCAAGACTCCTCCTAATCTCTTGTGCCAAAGATCTCCATGCCATAATTAATTTTATGTGCCATTTATTCTTCTTATTAGCATGAGATTTCTCATGCCAAAATGAAGATTCCATGCCCCACTCCCTCTTGTTTTGGATTTGTGTTTGAATTAGTCAAACTTGGAATAAGGCGATAGAGTTTTAAAGGTTTAAAACTTCTCCTATTAATTTCGAAATTTGTGCCAACACCCTCCTTATTTTTGTATGCCTACCTTCTTTTGTTTTTGGACATAAATCTTTGGGTCTCCACACACATGAAGCATGGGGTGGCATCCAAGAGTTGGACGCCCCTAAGTTTCCTCCATAGTTTCCATGTATGACAAGATATTTGACCTAGTCTTGAATATATGGGGCGCCTCCTTTTTAGGGACGTATGGGTGTGTAAGAAAGGAAATTTTCAATGGAAAATTCAGAAAGGAGTTGGTTTGTACATGCCATTTTTTTAGGGGAGGCATCCAAGAGTTGGATGCCCTTTAAAACTCTTCCTTTTGATTCTTATAAACTAGATATTTGACCTAGTCAAAGGAATCTTATGGTGCATATTTCAATGGGGATTAAGGCATGAGAAGAGAGAGATTTTCCATGCATAAATCTGAAAGAATGAGAGAGGGGGAGTGAGGGAATATGGCGTCATATTTCTTAGAGGTCTTGATTTCTTTTGGACATGAATCGTTCATATCCTATTAAGAAGAATAAGAAGAGAAGATGGTCTTCTCTTAGGATTCTTTTGAGAGCTTTTTCTTCTCAATGTTTTGTGAGTTTTTTCATGAGAAAAATCAGAGAGAAAGAGATCTGGAGCATGGGAAAATTACTTGAGGAGAGGGTCTCCTCTTGTCTAAGCGTAGAGATCTGTTTAGGACATCAATGGTTGATGTCCTAAAAGAGGAGATGTGTCTTCTCTTCAAGCTTTTTTTTAACCCTTTCTTTTTCTTCTCCTTTAGTCCTCCTATTCTTTATCTCTTAGAGTGTCTAAGAGATCTGAAAAAATCTTTTTAGATCGACCATTAGGAGTGATCCACAAGAAGCTAGCAATTCGAGTGGATCTTCGTTCGATGAACCTCCGATCTATATAGCGACCTCGTGTCGGCAACTTCTAGATATTAGACATGCTATGCAGCTCCAAGCAATAAGGACAACATCAGATATCAACTGTGGTGTTCTCGATCCATGCAAAGATAAGAGATTTGATCTCTTTTTTGACCTAGATGCGATCCAGGATTTCTAAAACTATTCTAGATCTAGGGTATTAATGTGATCAATACCAATCATTATTTATTTTTTTGATTTATTCATGCATTCTGATATGTTATAGATCCTAGATATAGGGTTTAGTGATTAGATCACATATATAAATAGGTTAAATAGTTTAATCTATATCTTCTGCTGCATTTAATTTCAAAAAAAATTTGAAAGATATGCATGAAATCCTACATGGTTTTCCAATAATTTCTTGGCTTTGTCTTGATCTCCTAAGAGGATTAAGAGGAGGGGAAGCCAAGTGTGGGGCACCCCTCCATTTGACCAAGTCTTCTTTGCACAAGGAAGAGGGGTGCATGCCCCTTAGAATTTCTCTAGGGGCATGTGCTCTTCTTAGAGAGAGAATCTTAGAGGGTGCACACCCTCTTGCTTCCTCTTGGTGTGCACCCATAATGGACAAGAATAGAGGGGAGTTTGTTTTTGGAGGTTACAATTTAAACTTGATTTGAATGAGTCAAAGTGTTTGATTTATTTCAAATTAGAGGGAGGTAATCTATTCCCTAACCACTCTTATTTGACAAGAGTGGCTCATGCCCCATAGTGTTTTGTTTGACAAAATACCATGAAAATTTAAAGAGGAGGTGCTATATTAGTGAAAGAAAAAACCTTATTTCCCGGATCAGGTTCGTTCAGATATGATTGGATCAAGAGGAATATTTCAAAAATTTTTCTCTAAGATCCTAATCAGATCTGAGACTCTTCAGATTTGATCTTATTGATCTGATATGTAAAAATAAAATAAAAATTAAATTAAGTCTAATTTAATTATACTTTTATTTTGGATAATCCAATTATCCTATGATGATCTCGATGTTTGCCTGAGGTTCTAGACGTAGCCACGCAAGCACCTGACCTCTACCAGTATCCACTCGAGCAGGATCTGGAGATCTTCTCATTTTCAATCAATCCTCCATAAATTAGATCTAGATCTGATCTTGAAGGTCTTCAAAAACTCTTTTGAAGAACAACCATTGTCTCTTGCAGCAGTGCTGCCTTCTTCCTTTCTTGTTGCCTTTTGCTTGCTTGGATCGCACCTAACTCATGCCCAAAACCACTTGGGCGTGGAGAGGAGAGAGAGGACCAGAGGGTGGCATGGAGAAGGAGGGAGAAAAGCTTTGTAGTATGGGCTAAAGCAGAAGCTCTTAATTCTAGGCACAGATAGGGTTTATATAGACCCTGCTGCGCCATGCAGTGCCACATCATTCCAACCAATCATGGCCCTTTGTGCAATCAGATCTAAATTTGATTGATGGAATGACATCATCTGATCTAATTAGATTAGAGTCCCTCAAAATTCACCTTAGATGGTGCCAAGACTAAGTCAAACAAGTTTTTTTGGCACCATCTAGGTTGATTCTTTGAAGCAATTGAAGTCCCATCTATATGGGACTCCAAACCTTATCCTCAAAGGATGCATGCCTCCCTAGGCGTGCTCCCCTTGTCTATCTGCTTTTAACAAAAAGATAAGAGCCAAGGTTCTCTCCTATGGGAGCATGATACATGGGCAGATGTCTAAGTGTCAAAGGTCAACATTTGACCAAAGTCCAAAGACAAAATTTAGTAGGTGATGAAAAATGGCAGGTGTTATCTCAAATTTATCTCATAAATTAAGACGATCCTTTTCTGACTTGGACAAGCTCCAGTCAGATCGAATAAAGGTTCCTGAGTGAGTCCAAATATATTTGGCTCAGTCAAGGTAAGTTTTAATGATTGTTAAAGGAGAATATTAGGCTCAATCTTGTGCTAGCATGATTTTCTTGAATCTAAATCTTATTCAAATTAATTGAACTAGGTTAATCCAATTGATGATATCTAGATCCAAACCCTTATTTGTATGACCCAGTTAGGTTTAATTCCGTATGGTAATGGAATATATCATGATCTCTATTATCGACATCATCGAAACACCTTCAAATGAATCAGAACTTTTTTGATTCAGACAACTAGTATGATCGATCATCCAAATTATTCTAATTGCTCCCAAAATCTATCAATAACACCTAGTAGCATATGGTGGCAACCCATCAGAACTAAAAAAGAACCTCTCAGTGTAGTTACCTATGTGATTAAGTTTCTCTATCTTGAGCTTCGATCGGATTAGGGTTAAGGTGATCTTGTCAAATCTTAATTTTCGTCATATGAATTAATCATTCGATTCAAGTCCAATATGAAAATCCTAATAGAAACTCTTTCTATTATTTCACTTTGCCATGGCCATGGGCTTATGGGCTTGATTCTCATGATCATCATTGGGCTGCTCCTCTTCTATCGAGGTAGATAGATCCCCTATTGGTGCAATCCAATTTCTACAATGAACATGCTATAGCCAACATACACCTCAGGATTTCAAATGTCTAGAAGATCGAGTTATGGTGTAGTCAAACTATAACACCCTCAAGGTAAACTACTGATACACCTCAGATCAAAGAATCAGATACACCACTGTAGCTTTAAGTCAGTCATCGATGAGAAGGTAGACTTATGACTACTCGAGGTGGTCACGCTCAGTGCTCTCGTTCTCTATTGAGTACCTATACTCTCACTCCGATGTCTCTACATCGTAGACTCAAGACTCATCTATCCTAAAGAAATGATCATACGCCAACCTTTCTAGATCAATCACCATCCTCATGATGATCCTATAGTTGCAAGCATTTTATAAATTAATAATGAAAATTCATGTCTTAAATTTTCAACTCTTGAAAATATGAACTATCATTGCCATTAACTTAAGGGATGTATCATAGACACTTTTAAATACACATTATGATAGAAAATAATCTATTTTATTATTTATAGTTAAAATTATAATTTTATTCTTAGAAGTGTATTACAAGTGTCAGCCAATCTGGCTTCAAGGGCACACATATCTAACAAACTCCCACGTGACCTAAAGCCAATTGGCTACAAATCTAAATCCCATCTTCTCAAGGTGGGCTTCGATTTTCTGCTGGTCTAACAGTTTTGTGAGTGGGTCTATCGTATTGTTTGTGGAGTCAACTCTCTTGACCTCGACGTAATCTTTCTCGAGGTAATCACGGATGAGATGGTATTGCCGCTCGATGTGCTTGGATTTTTGATGAGACCTTGGCTCCTTAGCTAGGGCTATGGTGCCATTATTATCGCAGTGCAGATGAATGGCATCTGATGGCATCACTTTGATCTCTGTGATGAATTTTTTATACCAGAATGCCTCCTTCGTAGCTTCTGATGCAGCGATATACTCTACTTCCATGGTAGAATCTACTATTACTGTCTGCTTGAAACTCTTCCAACTGACAGCACCATTATTACACACAAACAAACTTTCAAATATCGACTTTTGATCATCTATATCAGACATAAAATCCGAGTCTATATACCCCTGGACTTGGAGTTCTCCATTATCCAAAGCTAACAACATATCCTTAGTTCTTCTTAAGTACTTAAGGATACATTTCATAGAAGTTCAGTGTTCTTCACCTGGATTCAATTGATATCTGCTCGTGATACTCATAGCATGGGCTATATCAGGTCGTGTACATAATATGGCATACATGAGGCTTCCTATTGCTGAAGCATAAGAGATCTTGCTCATGCGTTCAATCTCTTCTGGTGTGTTGGGACACATTTTCTTGGAGAGATGAATGCCATGTTTGAAGGGTACCAATCCCCTCTTGGAGTTTTTCATGCTAAACCTCTTTAGCACTTCCTCTATGTATATCTTTTGTGAAAGACCTAGCATCCTATTCGGTCTATTTTTATTGACCTTAATTTCTAGAATAAAGGATGCTTCTCCTAGGTCTTTCATGGAGAATTTTTTAGATAACCACATTTTAACTATGGTTAACATGGGAATATCATTCCCAATAAGGAGGATATCATCCACGTATAGTACGAGTAAGATAATAGCGCTCCCACTGACCTTTTTGAAAATACATGGTTCCTCCTCATTTTTGATGAAATCAAATAATTTGATCACATCATTAAAATAAGTATTCCAGCTCCAAGATGCTTGCTTAAGTCCATATATGGACCTTTGCAGCTTGCAAACCTTTGTGATCAACATCACTGAATGTGAAACCTAGCGGTATTCCATATAGATATCTTCCTCAAGATATCCATTTAAGAATGCCATTTTTACGTCCATTTGCCATATTTCATAATCAAAATAGGCTGCAACAGCAAGCAATGTGTAGATGGATTTTAGCATAGCTACTGACGGAAAAGGTATCTTGATAGTCAATGCCTTCACGTTGACTATAACCTTTTGCCACTAATCTAGCTTTGAATATCTCCACATTCCCATCTGCACCAATCTTTCTCTTGTAGATCCATTTACACCCAATAGGTACTATACCTTCTGGTGGATCTACCAAGGTCCAGACTTGGTTTGAGTGCATCGAGTCAATTTCTGACTTCATTGCCTCTAACCATTTCTCGAAGTCGATATCTGATATCGCCTCGTTATAGGTTTTGGGATCATCACCATGAACTCCATTACCTACGAGGAACATTTTCTCTACATTTCTCTGAAATAGTACCTAAGTACCTCTCAGGGGATGGAAAACTCTTTTCGATCTACGAGGTGGAGGAGGTAGTGAATGTATTGGCTCAACCTGATTTGGTTCCATTTGGTCCTTAGCTCATTGCTCTTATGAGACTTTCTCTTCGAGCTTGATCTACTTTCCAATGCCGCTATCTTGAATAAACTATTTTTCAAGAAAGATGGCATGTCGACTCACAATCACATTGTGATCTTCTGGAATATAGAAATAATATCCTAATGACTCTTTAGGATATCCTATGAATCAAGCTCTAAAGGACCTAAAGTCTAACTTGTCCGCTTGTTGTCTTTTGACATGAGCCGGACAACCCCAAATTTTGAGATGACTCAAACTTGGTTTCTTACCATGCCATATCTCATACGGTGTGGTAGGAATGGTTTTAGAGGGAACCCTATTCAGTAAGTATATAGCAGTTAACAAACAGTATCCCCAAAGAAAATCAGGAAGGTCTGTGAAGCTCATCATGGATCGGACCATATCTAATAGGATCCGGTTCCTCCATTCTAAAATTCCATTGAGTTGAGGTGTTCCAGGCGGAGTCCATTGAGAGATTATACCATTTTTCTTGAGATAGTCTAGGAATTTTCGACTAAGGTATTCACCTCCTCGATCTGATTGAAGAATCTTAATGAATTTTTCAGTTTGCTTTTCTACTTCATGTCTGAATTTTTTGAACTTTTCAAAGGCTTCAGACTTTGTCTCATAAGATACATATACCCATACCTAGATAAATCATAGGTAAAGGTTATGAAGTAGACTAGGTTGCCTCTAGCCGGCACATCAAATGGGCTGCACACATCATATGTACTAAAAAAATAAGATCCATGGCCCTTTCCCCATGTCCTATAAAAGGGAGCTTAGTCATTTTGCCATGAAGATAGGATTCATAAATCAGATATGACTCGAAAGTCAACAGACTCAATAGTCCAGTTTTCTCCAATTTGTTAACCCTATCTTCTGCTATATGACCTAATCTTAGGTGCCATAGATACCTATCATTTGGACTATTCCTAGCTCATTTTAATTTCATGGCATTCATATTTTGCTCAAAATTAAAAATAGATATATCAACATGTAACTGATAAAGACCGTTAATAAGAAAACCACTTGCAATTTTATTTCTTTCATAAAGAATGTTACAATGGTCCTTAAGAAAACTAATTACATAGCCTTCTAATGTAAGGCAAGAAATAGAAATCAAATTCCTGCTTGCTGCAGGCACATAATAATAGTCTTTTAATACTATGTCTAAACTAGATGGTAGTCGAAGAAGATATGTTCCCACGGCCACGGCAGTAACTCTTGCTCTATTTTTGATGTGCAGGATCATCTCACCAACCCTCAGCCTCCTGCTATCCTCAAGACCCTGCATAGAAGTACACAAGTGAGCACTAGAACCAGAGTCAAGCACCCAACTGGATGCAGAAAAAATCGTAAGGTTAGACTCAATAACGAGCATACCTCCAGAAGGACCTGCCTCCTTCTTCTTTAGGATGGCTAGGTAAGTAGGGCAGTTTTACTTCTAATGGCCATCATTGTTGTAATGAAAATACTTTTCTTTGTCAGCGGTCTTCTTCTTAAGCTCTGCCTTTTTCTTCTTTCCTCCTTCCACCTTTTGCTTTTTCACAGACTTCTTCTTCTTTTCAAAAGACTTTTTCTTGGAAGAAGTCCGTTCCATAGCAAGCACTGAGCCTTTAGAATCTTTCATGCAAAGCTCAGCGGTAACCAGCATATTCATAAGTTCGGCCAAGGAGTTTTGAAGTTTATGCATATGACAGTTCATGATGAACTACCTATATGCATCAGTCAAGAATTGCAGAATTATATTATTCTGCAGATCCAAGTCCAACCTCACTCTGAGCTTCTCAAGCTCTTTTATGTCCTTGATCATCAATAGATAATGATCTTGGACTGATTGCCCATCATGCATCTTAGCCTTGAACAGTTATTTAGTGACTTGATACTTGGCTACGTAACTCTGTTCACCAAACATCTCCTATAGGTGAGCCAACATTTGGCGAGCAGTCTTGATATCTTTATGTTGGTGCTGTAGTTCATCAGACATCGAGCCCAATATGTAGTATCTGATCTTATTATCATCATCTATCCACTTATCCAAAGATGCTCTCTGCTCAGTGGATGGACGAGCAGGTAAGGTGGAAGGGTCCTGGTCCAATACATGAGTTAACTTCTCGAAATCCAAAATAATTTTGAAGTTTCAGAGCCAATCCATATAATTTGGTCCAATCAGTCTATGGGTGTCCAAGATTCATGCTAGTGGGTTGGATGCAGACATTTTCCTGTAAAGAGTCAAAGTTTCTAGTTAGATATTATAATTAAGACTTAACCAATTTATTTAAAAATTTTATTTTTAAATAAATTAGCTTCCACTATTTTCTTGGATCCCTACACTCTCTCCATAGAGATGCAAAAATCTCCATGATTACTAATTTTTAGTGGGTGGTGCGATCCCACCAACTAACTCATCACCTCATCTAGCAGTTATTGATGATGGGTTAGCCAATGAGTGAACAACTCTTGTTCAATGATTCTCTATTCATGATGCACCCAAACTTGATCTCTAATTCATGAATTTTATCATGTCTGAAATATTGATCCACTCCTTAGTTAAGTCAGACCCACCATTTGCATAGATTGGATTTTTAATTGAGTCTCTCACCATATCCGAATTATTGAGCCCAATTCATCCTCCAGCCCGTAGCATCCGATGCCTAATAAACATGGTTGCATCTTTTTGATGCAACTGAGCCACTGTAACCAGCCGAGAACAATCAACCCCAGGAAGGGGCCACACATCTACAATGGTGGAAGATCTTAGACTTAATCTTTTCTTAGGGAGATTTGATTTAGGTCTCATTAAACTAGACTTGACATAGTCATAACCATTATGACTAAGCTAGTGGCATGAGTTAGCTTGGATTATTGACCTCCTCAGATCAAAACTGAGTCAACAAACATGACCAGGTAAGTGAGACTGATGGAAGGGATATGCCATTAACTCGATAAGAACACATTCGAGTCAAGTAGCTCCCAATTAAAAATCAGTCGGTCGTATCTGTCAAACTTACCTTAGACATCAAATTATTGAGCCAAAACCAATCAAATTAGCCTACAATCCAAACTCTAACCACTGAGCCTAATTAGGTCTTAGCTTGATTGATCACTCACGTGACTCAATCTTGATCCAGACTTAATCCTATTAGGCTAGTCAATTTGAGCATTGTTAATCCCATCTAACCAATTCTTGATTCGGTTTGATCAACCGCTAGACCTAATTGAGCTACCCAAGCCTGAACCTAATTTTATGAACTTGTCTTAGATCTGAAAATTCTCAATTTTAGATCTAATATGTTTCATAATCTTAATTCTTAATTAAGTTTAGTGTTCATAAACAAAACATGCAAATAAGATCCTAAGATTTCAAGATCTAGGGTTTTGCAGAAAGTAAGTTTTTAATTTTTTATTAAGAACGAACGTGCAGCATCCCTACACATCATAAGAACACCTCATCGAATGGAAGGAGAGGGTCTTTAAAACCTACTTTGTTCTTATGACCAGACAGCCAAGGGGAACGTCTTAATCAGAAATACAACTAATCTACAAAACTAATTAGATCTAAGCATATATCTCATATAAGAAAATTGATCTAATTAAAATATATTTTGTATACATCATATCATGCATATTTTTTAGATCTAAATTATCTCATAATCATCTAAAATATTTAATTTAAATTTGATCTTATCAAATAAAATTTAATCTAGACCTATTTGAAGAACTATTCTACAACTAGTCTAAGCATGCAACTATCATATCTTATATGAACAAATTAAATTTAATTTATTTTTTATTTTTAGATCTGAATATAATATTTATAAGATTAAAAAATAGCAAATAAATAAATCTTAAAATTATATTTAGTCAAATAAAAATTATGATTATGCTAGACTACACATAGAGCAATTCTATTCTTAGTCTAGTTATGTATCTCATACATATTAGATCTAGATTAATTAATTTTAATTTTTTATTTTTTGAATTTTAGATCTAATCGTATCTTATGTGATATCTAAAATTACTAATTTATTAGATTAAATTAGATCTAAATAAATTTTATGAAACTTGGCTCTGATACCAGTTGAAGGAAAAATTCTGATTTTTTGGGTTTGGTTCGTTCAAATCTGATTGGATCAAGAGGCATATTACAAAAAATTTTTCTTAGATCCAAACTAGATCTGATATTTTTTAGATCTAATTTTATGATCTGATAAATAAGAAAATAAATTAAATTAAATCTAAATTAGTTTTACCTTGATATGGGTAATCTAATTACCCATTGATGATCTACTGATAGCCTGAGGTTCTGGATCTAGCCATGTAAGTGCTTGGTCTTTATTGATATCCACTCGGGATAGATCTAGAGATCTTCTTCTTTTTTATCACATCTCCAAAAATCAGATCTGGATCTGATTTAGAGGATCTTCAAAACTTCTTTCGAAGATCTGCTATCGTCTCTGCAGTAGTGCTACCTTCTTTCTTTGTCGTCAGCCTTTTCTTGCCTGGATCGCACCAAACTGAAGGCCCAATTTTCTTGGGCATGGAGAGGAGAGAGATGATCAGAAGATGGCATGAAGGAGGGAGATAGGTAACCTTGGGGTGTGGGCTAGGAGAAAGTTCTATCAAAGTTGGGCGCAGATAAGTCTTTATATAGACCCTACTGCGCCACGCAGTGCCACATCACACCAACCAATCACATTGCTTCGTGCAATCAAATCTAAATTAGATTGGTGGGATGACATCACCTGATCCAATTAGACGAGAGATCCATAGATTCATCCTTAGGTGGCACCTAAGATTGGTCAAAGTTTATAGGTGAGGGTCACCTAGTTTGAATCCAAGAAGCAACCTGGAGTCCCATCTATATGGGACTCAAGGCACCCCTCTCCATGGGTGCACGCCATCCTAGGTGTATGCCCCCTCTCCAAAATCTAATAAGGAGATAAACCCCTATCTACTCTCCAATAAGTGCAAGACATGTGGGCAGATGTCAAAGGGTCAAAGGTCAACATTTGACCAAAGTCAAAGGACAAGAATTAGCAGGTGACGAAAAATGATAGGTGTTGTCTCAAATTTATCTTATAAATTAAGACAACCATTTTCTAATCTAGACAAGTTCCAGTCAGACCAAGTAAAGGTATTTGAGTGAGCACAAACATATTTGGCTCAGTCGAGATAAGATATAATGATAGAAAAGGAGAATGTTAGGTTCAATCATGTGTTAGCACAATTTTCTTGAATCTAATTGAATCTAATTCAAATCAATTGAATTGGGTTAGTCTAATTGATGATATCTAGATCCAAACCCTTATTTGTGTGATCTAGTTAGGTTCAGTTCTATATGGCAATGGGATATGTCATGATCTTCATCATCGACATCATCAAAACTCTTTTCGATGGATCAGAACTTTTCTAATTCAGACAATTGGAATGATCGATCATCTAAATCATTCTAATTGCTCTCAAAATCCACCAGTGATACCTAGTAGTATATGGTGGCAATCCATCAAAACTAAAAATGAACCTCTCGGTGCAGCTACTTGTGTGATTAAGTTCTTCTATCTTGAGCCTTGATCAGTTTAGGGTTAAGGTGAACTCGTCAAACCCTAATTTCTATCATATGATTTAATCATTTGATTCAAGTCTGATGTGAAAATCCTTAATAGAAACTCTTTCTATTATTTCACTCTCTGTCATGACCATGGGCTTATGGACTTGATTGTCATGATCATCATAGGGCTGCTCTTCATCCACCGAGGTAGATAGATTCCATCTTGGTGCAATCCAATTCCTATAATGAACATTCTATAGCCAACATACACCTCAGGGTTTCGAATGGCTAAGAGACTGAGTCATGGTGTAGTCAAACTATAACACCCTAAAGGTAAACTATCGATGCACCTCAGATCAAAGAACCAGATACACCACTGCAGCTTTGAGCCCATCATCAATGAGAAGATAGACTTTCTTATGACTACTCGAGGTGGTCACGCTTAATGCCCTCATTCTCTGATGAGTACTTGTACTCTCGCTCTGGTGTCTCTACACCACAGACTCGAGACTCATCTACTGTAAAAAAATGGTTGTACGCTAACTTCCGGATCAATCACCATCCTCATGATGATCCTACGGTCAGGAGCATTTTATGAGTTAATAATGAAAATTCTTGTCTTAAATTTTTAACTCTTGAAAATAAGAATTATCATTACCATTAACTCAAGGGATGTGTCACAGACACTAAATACATATATGTGATAGAAAATAATCCATTTTATTATGTATAGTTAAAATTATAATTTTATCCTTAGAAGTGTATTATAAGTATCAGCCAATTCTGGCTTCTACGGCATACATATCTAACATATATTGTTGATCTTGATGAACTCAAAAATAAAAATGTTGAATGTCTTATTGCTGTGAATGCTAAAGTAAATAAATCTAGTTGGATATGGCATAATAGGCTAGGTCATGTAAGCATGGACTCATTATCTAGATTAATCAAGCTTGACTTAGTAAAAGGTTTATCCAAAATAAATTTTGAAAAAAATAAGATTTGCAAAGCATGTCAATTTGGGAAACAAACAAAATCATCTTTCAAATCCAAGAATATTATCTCAACAACTAGACCTCTAGAGTTACTTCATATGGATTTATTTGGACCAATTTCAACTACAAGTCTAGGAGGAAAATGATATGATTTTATGATAATTGATGATTTTTCAAGGTATACTTGGGTTTTGTTTTTATCTCATAAAGATAATGCCTT
>QRFJ01001932.1:0-24200 GCA_006176705.1 Cocos nucifera
CTAGGATTTATTGTGCATATTTTGTTTATGAACCCAACTTAATTAAGAATTAAGTTTATGGAATATTAATTAGGTCTAAAATTGAGAATTTCAGATCTAAGACATATTCATAATACTGGGTTCGGGCTTGGGTAGCTCAATTAGGTCTAAGCGGTTGATCAAACCGAATCAAGAGTTGGTTAGATGGGATCAACAATGCTTAAATTGACCAGCCTAATAGGATTAAGTCTGGGTCAAGATCGAGTCACGATCAAGCAAGACCTAATTAGGCTCAGAGGTTAGAGTCTGGATTGTAGGCTAACCCAATTGGTTCTGACTCAACAATTTGGTGTCTAAGGTAAGTTTGGCACAGACGACCGACTGGTTTTTAATTGGAAGCTACTCGACCTGAATGCGTTCTTGTGCGAGTTAACGGCATATTCCTTCCACCGGTCTCACTTACCTGGCCATATCTGTTGACACAGTTCTGATCTGAGGTGGTCAATAATCCGAGCTGACCCATGCCACTAGGTTAGTCATAATTGTTATGACTAAGCCAAGTCTAGTTTAATGAGACCTGAATCAATTCTCCCTAAGAAAAGATTAAGTCCGAGGTCTTCCACCATTGTAGACGTGCGGGCCCTTCCCGGGGTTGATTGTTCTCGGCTGGATACAGTGGCTCAGTTGCACCGGGAAGACGCAACCATGTCTATTAGGCATTGGATGCTATGGGCTGGAGGATGAGTTGGGCTCAATATTCCGGATACGGTGAGAGACCCAATTAGGAACCCAGTCTATGCAAATGGTGGGTCTGACTTAACTAAGGAGTGGATCAATATTCCGGATACGGTGAGATTCATGAATTAGAGACCAAGTTTGGGTGCACCATGATTAGAGAATCATTGAACAAGAGTTGTTCACTCATTGGCTAACCCATCACCAATAACTGTTAGGTGAGGTGATGAGTCAGTTGGTGAGACCGCACCACCCACTAGAAATCATCAATCGCGGAGATTTTCGCATCTCTACAGAGGGAGTGTAGGGATCCGAGAAAATAGTGGGAGCTAATTTGTTTAAAAATAAAATCCCTAAACAAATTGGTCAAGTCAAAATTACAGTATCTAACTAGAATCTTTGACTCTCTACAGGAAAATGTCTGCGTCCAACCCACTGGCACGTATCCTAGACACACATAGACTGACTGGACCCAATTATAAAGATTGGCTCAGGAACTACAAAATTGTTTTGGGTTCAGAGAAGTTAACACATGTTTTGGACCAGGACCCTCCCACCTTACCAGCTCGTCCATCCACTGAACAGAGAGCGTCTCTGGAAAAATGGATTGACGAAGACAATAAGGCCAGATACTACATGTTGGGCTCGATGTCTGATGAGCTCCAGCGCCAACATGAAGATATCGGGACTGCTCGCCAAATGTTGGCTCACCTGCAGGAGATGTTTGGTGAACAGAGTCGCGCAGCCAAATATCAAGTCACGAAAATGACTTTTTAAGGCTAAGATGCGTGATGGGCAGTCAGTCCAAGATCACTGTCTGACAATGATCAAGGACATGGAAGAGCTTGAGAAGCTCGGTGTGAAGTTGGACTTGGACTTGCAGAACGATATTATTCTGCAATCCTTGACTGATGCATATGGGCAATTCATCATGAATTACCACATGCATAAACTTCAAAATTCCTTGGCCGAGTTGATGAATATGCTGGTTACCGCTGAGCTTTCTATGAAAGGTTCTAAAGGCTCAGTTCTTGCTATGGAACGGACTTCTTCCAAAAGAAAGTCTTATGGAAAGAAAAAGAAGTCTGTGAAAAAGCAAAAGGTAGAAGGATCAAAGAAGAAGAAGGCAGAACCGAAGAAGAAGGTCGATGGCAAAGGAAAGTGTTTCCATTGCAACAGCGACGGCCATTGGAAGCGGAACTGCCCTACTTACCTGGCCACCCTGAAAGAACAAGAAGGAAGGTCCTTCTGGAGGTATGCTCGTTATTGAGTCTAACCTTACGGTTTCTTCTGCATCCAGTTGGGTGCTTGACTCTGGTTCTAGTGCTCATCTGTGCACTTCTATGCAGGGTCTTGAGGATAGCAGGAGGCTGAGGGATGGAGACATGATCCTACGCGTCGGTAATGGAGCAAGAGTTGCTGCAGTAGCCGTGGGAACATACCCTCTGCGATTACCATCTGGTTTAGACTTAGTTTTAAAAGACTGTTATTATGTGCCTGCAGCTAGCAGGAATTTGATTTCTGTTTCATGCTTAGCACAAGAAGGTTATGTGATCACCTTCTTTAAGGACCATTGTAACATTCTTTATGAAAGAAATAAAATTGCAAATGGTTTCCTTGTTAATGGTCTTTATCAGTTGCATATTGATGTACCTGTTTTAACTATCGAGCAAAACGTGAATGCCAAACGACCTAGGGATAGTCCAAACGACAGATATCTATGGCACCTGAGATTAGGTCATATAGCAGAAGATAGGATTAACAAATTGGAGAAAAATGGGCTATTGAGTCCATTGACTTTTGAGTCATATCCAACTTGTGAATCTTGTCTTCAAGGCAAAATGACTAAACTCCCTTTTGTTGGACATGGGGAGAGGGCCACAGATCTCCTTGCCCTAGTACATACTGATGTGTGCGGCCCATTCGATGTGCCGGCTAGAGGCAATTTTGTCTACTTCATTACCTTTACCGATGATCTGTCTAGGTATGGGTATGTGTATCTTATGAGACATAAGTCTGAAGCCTTTGAAAAGTTCAAAGAATTCAGACATGAAGTAGAAAAACAAACTGGAAAACCCATTAAGGTTCTTCGATCAGATCGAGGAGGTGAATACCTTAGCCGGGAATTCCTAGACTATCTTAAGGAAAATGGCATAGTCTCTCAATGGACTCCACCAGGAACACCTCAACTCAACGGGGTTTCAGAACGGAGAAATCGGACTCTATTGGATATGGTTCGATCCATGATGAGCTTCACAGACCTCCCAGATTTTCTTTGGGGACATTCATTATTAACTTCAATCTATTTACTGAATAGGGTTCCCTCTAAAACCGTTCCTACCACACCGTATGAGATATGGCACGGTAAGAAACCAAGTCTGAGTCATCTCAGAATTTGGGGTTGTCCGGCTTATGTCAAAAGACAACAAGCGGACAAGTTAGAGTTTAGGTCCTTTAGAGCTCGATTCATAGGATATCCTAAAGAGTCATTAGGATACTATTTCTACATTCCAGAAGACCACAATGTGATTGTGAGTCGACATGCCATATTTCTTGAAAAATAGTTTATTCAAGATAGTGGCATTGGAAAGCAGATTAAGCTTGATGAGAAAGTCTCACAAGCAGAACGAGCTAAGGACCAAGTGGAACCAAATCAGGTTGAGCCAATAAGAACACTACCTCCTCCACCTCGTAGATCGGAAAGAGTTTCCCGTCCCCCTGAAAGATACTT
Organism: Cocos nucifera; assembly: GCA_006176705.1. Taxonomy (NCBI): domain Eukaryota; kingdom Viridiplantae; phylum Streptophyta; class Magnoliopsida; order Arecales; family Arecaceae; genus Cocos; species Cocos nucifera. The sequence continues at coordinate 3,446 of QRFJ01001932.1, forward strand.
AGGTATTATTTCAGAGGACGTAGAGGAAATGTTCCTCATAGGTAATGGTGCTCATGGTGATGATCCCAAAACCTACAACGAGGCGATATCAGATATCGACTCCGAGAAATGGCTTGAGGCAATGAAGTCAGAGATCGACTCGATGCACTCAAACCAAGTCTGGACCTTGGTAGATCCACCAGAAGGTATAGTACCTATTGGGTGTAAATGGATCTTCAAGAGAAAGATTGGTGCAGATGGGAATGTGGAGACATTCAAGGCTAGACTGGTGGCAAAAGGTTATAGTCAACGTGAAGGCATTGACTATCAGGATACCTTTTCCCCGGTAGCTATGCTAAAATCCATCCGCACATTGCTTGCTGTTGCAGCCTATTTCGATTATGAAATATGGCAAATGGACGTGAAAACGGCATTCCTAAATGGATATCTTGAGGAAGATATCTATATGGAACAGCCGCTAGGTTTCACATCCAGTGATACTGATCACAAGGTTTGCAAGCTGCAAAGGTCCATATATGGACTTAAGCAAGCATCTCGGAGCTGGAACACTCGTTTCAATGATGTGATCAAAAAGTTTGGTTTCATCAAAAATGAAGAGGAACCATGTGTTTTCAAAAGGGTCAGTGGGAGCGCTGTTGTCTTCCTCGTATTGTACGTGGATGACATCCTCCTTATTGGGAATGATATTCCCATGTTGACATCAGTCAAGATGTGGTTGTCCAAGGAATTCTCCATGAAAGACCTAGGTGAAGCATCCTTTATTCTAGGAATTAAGGTCTATAGGGATAGACCGAATAGGATGCTAGGACTTTCACAGAAGATGTACATAGAGGAAGTACTAAAGAGGTTTAGTATGGAAAACTCTAAGAGGGGATTAATACCCTTCAGACATGGTATTCATCTTTCCAAGAAGATGTGCCCCAGCACACCTGAGGAAATAGAACGCATGAGCAAGATCCCTTATGCTTCTGCAATAGGGAGCCTCATGTATGCCATGCTATGTACACGACCTGATATAGCCCATGCTGTGAGTGTCACAAGCAGATATCAGTCAAATCCAGGTGAAGAACACTGGACTTCTGTGAAATGTATCCTTAAGTACTTGAGAAGAACTAAGGATATGATGTTGGTCTTTGGTAATGGAGAACTCCAAGTTCCAGGGATACACAGACTCGGACTTCATGTCCGATATAGATGATCGAAAGTCGACATCTGGCAGACTGTTTGTGCTGGAAGAGTTCCAAGCAAACGGTGATACCATCTCATCCGCGATTACCTTGAGAAAGGTTACGTTGAGGTCAAGAGAGTCAACTCCACAGATAATGTGGCAGACCCACTTACAAAGCCGTTGGGCCAGCAGAAGATCGAAGCCCACCTTGAGAAGATGGGACTTAGACTTGTAGCCAATTGGCTTTAGGACAAGTGGGAGATTGTTAGATATATGTGCCCTAGAAGCCAGAATTGGCTGACACTTGTAATACACTTCTAGGGGCAAAATTATAATTTTGACTATAATTAATGAAATGGGTTATTTTCTATCACACATGTGTATTTAGTGTCTGTGATACATCCTTTGAGTTAATGGTAATGATAATTCATATTTTCAAGAGTTGAAAATTTAAGACATGAATAATCATTATTAACTCATAAACAGCTCCCGACCATAGGATCATCACGAGGATGGTGATTGATCCGGAAGGTTGGTGTACGATCGCTTCTCTTTAGTAGATGAGTCTTGAGTCTACGGTGTGGAGACACCGGAGCGAGAGTACAGGTACTCGTTAGAGAACGAGGGCACTGAGCGTGACCACCTCGAGTAGTCATTAGGAAGTCTACCTTCTCGTCAATGACTGACTCGATGCTGCAGTAGTGTGTCTGGTTCTTTGACCTGAGATGCATCGGCAGTTCACCTTGAGGGTGTTATAGTTTGACTACACCATTACTCGGTCTCCTAGCCATATGGAACCCTGAGGTGTATGTTGGCTATAGCATGTTCATTGTAGGAACTGGATTGCATCAAGATGGGATCTATCTACCTCGGTGGTAGAGGAGTAGCCCTATGATGATCATGAGAATCAAGTCCAGAAGCCCATGGCCATGGCAGAGTGAAATAATAGAAAGAGTTTCTATTTAGATTTTCACATTGGACTCGAATCGAATGATTACATCATATGACAGAGACTAGGGTTTGACGAGTTCACCTTAACCCTAATCTGATCGGGGCTCAAGATAGAAGAACTTAATCACACAGGTAGCTGCACCAAGAGGTTCGCATTCAGCTCTGATGGGTTGCCACCATATACTGCTAGGTGTCACTGGTGGATTTTGGGAGCAATTAGAATGATTTAGATGATCGATCATTCTAGCTGTTCGAATCAGAAGAGTTCTGATCCATCGAAAGGAGTTTCGATGATGTCTATGATAGAGATCATGACATATCCCATTACCATACAGAACTGAACCTAACTGGGTCACACAAACAAGGGTTTGAATCTGGTGATCATCAATTGAACTGATCTAGTTCAATTGATCTGAATGAGATTCAATTAGGTTCAAGGAAATCGTGCTAGCACTCGATTGAACCTAACGTTCTTCTTTTACTATCATAAATAAGTTGTCCTGACTGAGCCAAAGGAGTTTGTGCTCAATCAGAGGCCTTCATATGGTCTGACTGGAGGTTGTCCAAGTCAGAATAGGTTGTCTTATTTGTAAGACATTACCTGCCATTTTTGGTCACCTGCCATTTCTTGTTCTTTGACTTTGGTCAAAAGTCTACCTTTGACTGGTCAAACGTTGACCATTCACCCTTTGACTTTTGACCACATGTCATGCACCTATTGGAGAGCTGGTGGGGGCCTGTCCCCCTGCCAGAACCTGGCAAGGAGAAGGGCGCACGCCAAGGGTGGCGTGAGCCCAAGTAGGAGGCGCCTAGGAGTCCTTGTTGGACAAGGACTCCACCTCCCTTTTGGATTCCAATCAGAGTTCTACTAAGAATCCAGTTTGACTGGTCTTAGGCGCCCTCTAAGGAGGAATCCAGGGGTCTCTATTCCAACCAATCAGATTTAGATCTGATTTCACAAAGGGTTGTGATTGGTTGAGAGGAAGAGGAGTTGGATCACAAGAGGTCTATAAATAAGACCCTGCGCCCAACCCTAATTCCTAAGTGAATTCAATAGAGATTTCCCACGCCCCAAGGCTGCCTCTCCCCTCCTTCTCCATGCCATAGTCTCTCTTCTCCCCTTGCTCTCCACGTCCAAAAGGTGTTTTGGACTTTAGGTTTGGTGCGATTCAGATCAAGGAAAGGCGATCAAAAGCAAGAAGGCTGCGCTGCTGCAAAAGGACGACTGCAGATCTTCAAAAGAGTTTTGAAGATCCTCCAGATCAGATCCAGATCTGATTTTTGGAGGTGTGATAGAGAAGAAGAGGATCTCTAGATCCAACCTGAGTGGATATCGGTAGAGGCCAGGCGCTTGCATGGCTAAGATCCAGAACCTTCCGCTGCAATCAGGATCATCTACAGGGTAATAGGATTACCCAAATCAGGTAAATTAAATTTGATTTAATTTATCTTATTTTATTTTATTTATTAAAATAATAAGAATCAGATCTGAAATATATCAAGATCTGATTGAGATCAAGAGAAAATTTTGAAATACATCTCTTGATCTAATCAGATCTGGATGAACCTGGACCGGGAAATCAGGATTTTCCTTCATATACATTCCATTAATGTGTTCGAATTTGCCTTCAAGCTCTTGCTGTTGCTTTCTTAGGACTTTGAAATCAACCTCAGTATCCTTAATGGCTTGTTGCTTGCACGATAGCAGGATCTTCAGCTGTTGAATCTCAGCCTTCTCCCTCCCAACTACTTTTGAAAGCTTGCCTAGAGTCCTCATCAAGGAGGCAACCTACTTTGAACCCCTATTCACGTCGGATAGATGAGTGTCATTGAGTTGTTTTTGAAGCTAGGTCACCTCGCTGTTAGCAGCATGAAGTTTTTACTCAAGCTTGGATATCCTCTCACTCCAACCCAGTCAATAGGTATCATAAGTGAGCTCGGTGTCATGCAACTACTTCTGAAGTATGGAGAACTTCTTTGACCAATCCCACTCATATTGTGTCTTATCAGAAGACCATGGCGAACTCCCCTCCAGTAGCTGAATCTTCTCCTTCGTTGCCTGAAGTTCAACTTTGAGGGAGCAAATCTTCACTATCAGTACCCAAGACTTATCGCTGGCACTTTTCTTGAGCTCCACTAACTCCTTCTCAAAGTTGCCCTTCTTGATGGCGAAGGTCGCGGAATCTTTCATATGTAGCTTACGAAGGTGGGTAACCTCAATTATCGCCTCTGATGCATTCTTTCTAGATTTTTGAAGTTCATCTTCAGTCTATTTTAATTTTTGTCTTAAGTGGTGAACTTTTTTCTTCAAATTTCTAACTATCGATTTTAAAAAAATTCCCTGAGGTAATGACTTGGCATCAATGGGGGACTGCATCTAATGTACGAAAGCACTCTAAGCTATTGATTAAAAGTTCTACTTTTATTGATTAAAATATTTTCGAGTATAGGATAAAGCAAAAAAAGAAATATAGCTACTAAAGACCACCGACCTCCGAAGGAGAATCAGTAGAGGAGCTCGGCACTATAGGGGTAGCCACGGGCTTGGGAACAGGTTCGAATGGCACTTCAGAGATAATCTCAGGCTCCTGCATGGGCTCGGGCACCTTGATAGTAGGCTTGAAGGATTCGAAGATCACTTCGGTGGGGGTGGGGTCAGTTGCAGCACCGGACGACCCAGCTTCTTCATCGGGCTCCTCTTCCAAGAAGCTGAGATCAAGCTTAGGAAACCTCTGGGCCACCCTGCCTTCACAAAGTTCGAAGCCCTTTATGAATGCCTTCTGACCAAATGTGATATTTAAGTCCATCATTTTGGAGGAGGCCTTGAACTCCTCCATGGCTCGGGCTGCCACCTTTGAAATAGACTTCGACATTTTGACTTCCAGCTCGGTGACCTTGATCTCAACCTCCTTTGTTTTCTCCTCCTCTAGGGCCAGTGCGGCCTTGAGCCTGACCGAGATGAGCTCCTCCTTTCGAAGCGCTCCCTGGAGACTCTCATTTTCCGCCGCCTTCCTCTCCATGAGGCACTCAACCTTGGCAACCTTCTCCTAAAGGCAATTGATCTCAGCTCAAAGGTCCCCCTGAACCTTTAGCGCTTCCACCTCCTAGTGATTTATCCTCTTAAGGTGGGCCAGTATGTGGTGGCACAACTACCATGGACAAGTCACAGTAAGATAAAGAAAAGAAGGTAGAAAAAATGAAAAAGAAGCATGGCAAGATGATTACCTTAAGAAAAGTTTCAAGAAACTCCTAGACAAACTGCATCCGATCGAGATCGGCTAGGTGATCCACCTCTTCAGGCAGGATGAACATGTCGGTCAGATCCTGGATTATGTCTGAGTTGTCAAAGGGGTCCGCCCCTAGATCATCACTACTGCTGTTGCTTGATCTGCTCGAATGAGCCTTGTGGACCACCTTCACGATAGCAGCCTTCTTCTTCTTGTCATCTCTATCCCCTCTTTCCCTCTTAGTGGAGGGCTCCAACACCGGTCCTCCCATAGGGAAGCTTGAGGATGTGGAAGGCTGAGAGCTTGTGCCTCCGACGCTGCCCTTGGTGATCGAAAGGACCTCAACGCTCGGAGCGACTTTAAGAGCAGCCATGGGGATGTTCAAAACCTTGAAACTCGGGTCGCCGACCTTTATCCTTTTTGAACTCCCACCTGGGGCCACCCTCTTCCTCTTCTTTTGGGCATAAAGGTCCTTGGTGAGCCTCTCCATAGCATTAGTATCCATCTCTGCAATGAATAAAAAACTATAGTCAGCCAAGGTACATATAAAACTTCATGAGAGTTCATATATATATATATTTATATACATGCATATAAACACATTTAATACCGGTGGAGTTAAGAGGACTCAGACCAAGATTGAATAAGATTTGCTCCTTCAAAAGGTCGGGAAGGAGAAGAGCTCGGTATGCTTTGAGCTTGTTAGAAGACTCGAGATCGGCTCCATCTAAACTAGGGGCTCGATGGACTGACTCTCGAAGAAGGCCCCAGGAAGGAAGGTCAAGCATTAAGGTTGGAATCAGATGAAGAAGTATTTCTCCTTCCAGTTATGAATGAAAGAAAGAGCACCTTTCAGTAACCCCTTCTTACCGAACTGAGGAAAGAAGTACCACCAGTCTTTTGCGGAAGGATGGCATTTAAAAGTATAAAAATTTTGAAATAATGAGATGGTTGGTCGAACATCAGCCAGATGGTAGAGAAAAAGGAAACCTATCATGAATCGAAAGGAGCTCAACACAACAGAGGTGAAGAAGATGTTCAAGAACTAGAAGAGGGCAACTACAAAGGGGGGCAGCGGAAGTTGAAGCCCAGCATGCAAGGTTTCTAAGTATAGGTAAAATCGACCAGCCAGAGGCAAGCTGGCACGTTCATCCGACCCAAGGAGATTGAGGTCATACTTGGGAGGAATTCCATATTGGATATGGATCAACGAAAGGTCGTTCAAAGTCAAAACTGAAGGGATGGTATCTGGAATAAAAGATTGGTGAGACATGTTCCTAGGCTCAACCTCAGTTAGGGGTGCAGGATCTAGGAAGGCTGGTCTGGACGAGCTCCAAGAACCAACAGAATGGAAGATTTTGGAAGACATTCAAATCAAAATAAAATCCTAGAAAAACTTCCAAAAATCAAGAAAAAATGCACTATAGAAGCTTCTACCATAGAAACCGAAAGAGCAAGAAGAAAAAGGATGCTAGAGAAATTGAAAATAGGTGATAGGAGGCTGACCTAAGTTGACTGAGAGGGGCAAAGAAGTGATGGGCATGATGAAAATTGAGTGGAGAAGTGTCAAAAATTGGAGAGGATGCGGGGAAGAACTGGTGCTCTCGAGTAGGAAGAAGGCAAGGGCTCAGGAGAGAAGAAAACTCAGGTAAGAATGAATTTCGAAGGGGGGAGAAGCCCTTAAATAGTTAAGGGCAACCCGAGCTGGTTATGATTGTAGATCTTACCCGATCGCTCCGTGTGCACCACATCCCACTCATCATGATAGGGGAGTGGCAATGGGCAGGTCTTTAATTATGCCAAACCTAAGGCAGTGTTATGGTGAAAAATTTGAAGCATCGTCTTCTCGAAGTCATTTCAAATTTAATGAGCCCAAGAGTTGACACAGTAGATGCCAAAATGTCTCTTCGGAATAGATGCAGAAAAAGAACTTTGATAGTTGTATCCATACTCACTTTTTTTGAATTTCAAATTTGAGAGTAGGGGGACTATTGTTGGGGATAAATCCGCTCTTGCCGAAGTTTGGCCAGAATGTCTGACCTTTGAATTGGCCCATCTGGTATCAGTGGCTAGGGATGGGCTTCCACCGAATCCATAAGACCTCTCGGACTCCTTCAGCAATCAAACTTCTGTCAAACTTCTCGTTCAGTTGGACTCCTTCAGTAGTCAAATTCTCGTCGGACTTCTCTTTCAGTTGGACTCCTTCGACAGTTAGACTCCTATCGGACTTCTTCTGTTGGGAATATGCACTCTTCCCACACAGATTGGCATGGGTTGTTGATGATTAGCCAAGCAATCAAGGAAGTACTTCTTAGAGATCTCTGTGGAAGCATGATCAAATAAATCAAGAAATAGAGAAGAAGAGAAGAAGAGATTTTCAAAAGAAAAAAGCTTTTATTCAGTATATTTTAGCACTCTTACAATCTTGACCCATTTTCAGTATATATACTTTACAAAGGATAAAGCCCAAGCTCATAGAAAAACTCTCCAAACCCAAACAACCCACGCACATAAAATAATAACCCACAAAAACTGAGCTGGTCTAGTTTCAGACTGAGTCGGCTAACCTACGATTGGGTCGGCTCAGTCCCAGACTGAGCCGACCTAGTTGTGTATTGTGCCAATAGTTCAAAAATGCTGCTCTCTATCTGAATTTTTCTCCGAGACCTAGCCGATCCAGTCCTAAACTGACCCGACCCAATTTTCAACTGAGTTGGCTCAGTCTCAGAGTGAGTCGGTCTAGTTTCTGAACTTTACTATTGAGACTGATTGTTCTTCCGACTCGCTCCCATCTTTTCATGACCTATCTTCTCATGTTTCCGAAACTTGGGAGTGCCACTTATGAGCTCACATTCTCCACCTTTGGTGCTTCCAAGTTCTTATGAACTCATCTCTTCTCAATAGACCCATCCATGCCACACATCTCTGAAAGCCATCTCTGGGGAGTACCTTCGTGAGTGCATCAGACTGATTCTCCTTGGTATGGACCTTCATCAGTTCCACTTCACCTTTCTCCACTAGCTTTCTGATTCTATGGTATCTCATGTCTATATACTTTATGCGCGCATGATAGACTAGGTTCTATGCTAACAACAGAGTACTCTAACTATCACTAAATAGTATAACGTTGCTCTGCTCCACCCCCAACTCATCAATTAGCCTCCTAAGCCAAAGGGCTACCTTTGCAACCTCCGTTATCCCAATGTACTCGGCCTCTGTGGTAGATAAGGCTGTGATTGGTTGAAGGATTGATCTCCAAGACACCGATCCACCATATACGTAGAAGAGGTATCCAGTAGTAGACCTCCTTGTATCAAGATCACCAGCATAATTTGCATCAACAAATTCTTTCAGAGGACCTGAACCTTCACACATCTTCATAGATTATTCTCCAAATCCTTCCGATTGCCCACCAAACATCAAACCATAATCTCTTATTTCATGCAGATATCTCAATATCCATTTCAATGCTTTCTAGTGTTTCTTCCCAGGGTTAGCCATGTATCTACTAACCATGCTCACAGTATATGCTATATTTGGTCTAGAGCATACCATAGTGTACATCACACTGCCTACAGTATTTATAAAAGGGACTCATTCCATGTACTTTCTCTCCTCTTCTGACTGGGGGAACTATAACTTGGAGAGAGACATATGGCTCGATAATGGCATCTCTGCAAGTTTGGCCTTCTCCATCCCAAACCTCTCCAGAACCTTTTGGATATACTTTTCTTATGACAAATAGAGCACTCCTTTGTACCTATCTCTGCAAATCTCCATTCCAAAAGTTTTCTTAGTTGGATCCAAATCTTTCATCTCAAATTCAGATGATAATGTCCTTTTCAACCTTTTCACAGCATCCATGCTGTTACTAGCTATGAGCATATCATCTACATACAATAACAGGTACAGGGCATCCTCCTCATCTACATTCTTGACGTAGATACAACAATCATGTTCACATCTACTGAAACCCAAGCTCAAGATAAAGCTATCAAACCTTCGATACCACTGACGAGGGGATTGTTTCAAGCCATACAAAGACTTCCTAAGTAAATACATCTTTTCTTTTTGTCCCATCTTTATGAAACCATATGGCTACTTCATGTAGATTCTTTCCTCCAAAGTTCCATAAAGGAAGGCCATCTTCACGTCCATCTATTCCAATTTTATGTTATGCTATGCCACCAATGACAGCAAAACTCGAATATATGTATGATGCATCATAGAAGAAAAATTTTTTGTGTAGTCAATCCCTTTTCTTTATGAGTATCCCTTTACTACCAGCCTTGCTTTGAATCTGACTCCACCTTATTCTGAAGGTGCTTCTTTCTTTGTGAACACCCATTTTGAGCCAATAGATCATGCATCCTTTGGAAGATCCACCAGCTATCATATCTGATTCTTCTCAAGTGATTCCATCTCCTCCATCATGGCCTGCATCCATGAATCATGATCCTCACTCTCCTTGGCCTCTGCATAATTCTCTAGATCTCCATTAGCAGTGATGAGTGCATAGAAGATAACCTCATCAATGCTATATCTGATCGATCTTCTAATAGTATGCTGGGGCTTGTACAAAGCCACTTTCACTGGCACATCTCTGCCTGATGTTTGTAGCTGCTCCTATACATCTGTTTGAACTATCGACCCTCCATGCTGATTTTCAATCTGAGATAATACTTTTTTATCTAGCTCCACCTCAACAGGAACAATCCTATAAGTGGATGTAACCTGGATGCCATCATTCTCTGACTGACCACTGCTATTCATCTTTATTTTTTCAGTTCCATCTATCCCAGACCTCCTCAAGATGCTCTTCTCATCAAAGATAACGTCTCTACTGATCACTGACTTCTGTGCCTGAGAGTCCCACAATAAGTACCCCTTGACTCCTTGTGGATACCCTATGAATGTCATCTTTATGAGATTTTGGATCCAATTTGCTCCTTTCAGTTGCATCCACATGTGCATAAGATATGCAACCAAAGACTTTTAGATGGCCAAGCTTTACCTTCTTTCCACTCCAGACCTCTTCTGGAATGCCTCCATTCAGCTTATAATGAGGGGACCTATTCACAAGAAAATAAGAAAAATTTAGAGCATCACACCAAAAGAACTTTGGAAGTGATGTCTGCAGCCTCAAACTCCGTGCCTTCTCGATCAGTGTCCGGTTCATCCTCTCTATGATACCATTCTGCTGGGGAGTCATCCTCACCGTGTAATGGCATTTGATGTCATTTTTCTCATAGTACCTCCTAAACTCTAGGCTAGTATACTCTCCTCCATTGTCTGACCTCAGACACTTTACCTGTCTCCTTGACTCCTTCTCTACTTCAGCTCTTCAGACTCTGAACTGGGTAAACACCTCTGATTTTTCTCTGATCAGATAAATCCATACATTCCTTGAGAAATCATTAATGAAAGTAATAAAGTATTTTGCCCCACCTCTAGCTGATATAGGAGCTAGTCCCCACACATCCGAGTTCACTAAATTCAGCCCTCCCTCGCTGCATTTGGTACTTCTGGCAAACTTCACCCTATGCTGTTTGCCAAAGATACACGACTCACAAAGATCTGTGCTCTCCTTCTTCAAGGCTGGGATCATACCTCTTTTGCTTAGTTCTGTGAGCCCGCGATCACTCATATGATCCATCCGATAATGCCACAGTCGATATAAAATCTGCTCCTCCTATGTCGCTGGTAGCACTTCTGCACTATCATTTATCACTGAGTCTTCTATTCTATAAAGATTGTTGCTCAGTCTTCTACCTCTCATCACCACCAAAGCTTTTTTAAAAATTTTTAGACATCCACTCCCAGCTTGGATACTAAAAGCATAATCTTACTCCTCCAAGTAGCCCAAAGAAATCAAATTCTTTTTCAACTCTGGTACATGCCTGATATTTGATAATGTACGAATGATTTCATCGTACATCCTTATCCTGATAGAGCCAATTTCAGCTACTTTACATGGGTGATCATCTCCAAGACTGACACTTCCACCATTAGCCTTCTGGTAGGAAGCAAACTACTCTCGATGATAAGTATAGTGGTGCGAGCATGCTGAATTAAATATCCACATAGTATCGCACTCTGTGGATCCATCTAATATAACTAGTAGGTCTTCTCCACTGCTCACAAAAGTTGTATCATCTTCCTTGCTGGCCTTCCCTTTTTCTGATCTCAAAAGGGGACAATCTCTTCTCAGGTGTCTAGGCTGATGACATTTATAATATTTCAATATCATCTTTCTCTGATCGCAAGACTTTGACCTATCCTTAGATTTTCCTCTTATCTTCTTCTTTGATCTTCCCTGCCTTTCGTTCATAGCCAAGATCTCAGACTTAGGGTCTCCCTTGCAGATCTTTTTTCTTTGCTCATTTGATCTGAGCACACCAACAATCTTTTTATAGTTTAGGATCTCCTTTCCATAAACTAGAGTTGTCATGAGACCATCATAGGAACCTGAGAGAGAACATAATAGCAGCAATGCCCGATCCTCCTCATCGATCTTCACATCCAAACTCATCACCTCAGAACACGTCTGATTGAACCTTTGGATATGTGCAACAAGATCTTTGCCTTCGAGCATTCTCAGACTATATAGCTATTTCTTCAACCACAGCTTGTTCATTATGTTCTTTCCTATGTATGTGTTCTCCAGTCTCTTCCAAAGCCCCTTTACCGTAGTCTCTATGCAAACCTCGGGCAAAACTTGATTGACCAAGCATATCCAGATTGTGCTAAAAATAATTTCCTCTAACTCTTCCTAATCCTCAACACTGATCTCTTTTGGCCTTTCTTTTGTTAAGACCTTGTAGATCCTCTGCTGAACCAACAAGTCCTTTAGTCTTTGCTACCATAGGATAAAGTTTCCCTTACCATCGAACTTCTCAAAATTCATCTTGAATCCACTTGATCCCATGACTTCAAACAAGTCAAGAACAGATCTCTAACATCCTTTATGATCACACACTAGTAAAACTATCCTTCACAAAAGATCTAATTAGCCCAAGATCTTCTTTCCAAACTTCTGTATCACTGTTCCTCCATGTAAACAATCTCCACCTCAATCTAAAGATAACTATGAAGCAAATTAAAAGTTTTAGGATAAAACCTGATGCAACAGATCCTGAATATAGTAAACCCTAGGTATCTTCCTTCCTTTGCAATACCGCTTTGATACCAAATGTTGAGAATATGCGCTCTTCGCACACAAATCGGCATGGCCATCGATGATTAGCCAAGCAATCAAAAAAGTACTTCTTAGAGATCTCTGCAGAAGCACGATCAAATAAATCAAGAAATAGAGAAGAAAAGAAGAAGAGATTTTTGAGAGAAAAGAACTTTTATTCAATATATTTCAGCACTCTTACAACCTTGACCTATTTTCAGTATTTATACTTTACAAAGGTCAAGCTCAAGCTCATAGAAAAATTCTCCAAACCCAATCAACCCATGTACACAAAATAATAATCCACAAAAACTGAGTCGGCTCAGTTTCAAACTGAGCTGATCCAATTGTGTACCATGCCAATAGTCCAAAAATGCTGCTCTCTATCTGAATTTTTCTCTAAGATCTAGCTGATCCAGTTCTGGACTGAGCTGACCTAGTTTTCAACTGAGCCGGCTCAGTCTCAGAGTGAGCCAACCTAATTTTTGAACTTTACTATTGAGATTGATTCTTCTTTTGGCTCGATCCAGTCTTTTTATGACTTGTCTTCTCATATTTTCAAGACTTGGGAGTGCCACTTCTGAGCTCACATCTCCTTCAACCAAACTCCTTCGACGATTAAATTTTGGACAGGCTTCGTTGCTAGTCAAACTCTTCCTAGGCTTCTCTGCCTGTCGAGCTCCTCTTAGACTTCTTTAACCAGTTGCTTGAAAAGGTCTCGGCATCGACTCATGATATGGCAAACGGCGGCCCAAGCACGGCTGATCTCAAGAACCTCCAAACTTCTCTAGAATAGTGTTAGCTAAAAATTCTTCGTTACCTGTGGCTATCCTGTCCGAACTTGAGTTGTCAGACTTTGATGGACTGGCACATCACGATAATAGATATGACCCTCCATAACAAACTCTATGTGACCCTGAACAACCCACTACCAGGCAGTTACGGCTGTCACTATCAATTTGTTATGGGCTTTGCCTATATAAGAGACCCTCCAAATATACCTTCTTCTCCAAGCTCTTGATTTCTTTCTAAAAATTTTACTAAAATCTCTCTAAGCACTCTATTTCTATTGACCGAAAAAGCTGATTTGATCGTCGGAGGATCTTGCTGGAGCCACCACCCCCAACCCTGGACAAGACTTATTTTATAAATCACCAACGACGACCTCATCTTCTCTGACTCTAGCCTCGATTCTAGCATCAACCAGATTTCACACCAACAATCTTGATCAATACTATCCAAAATCAGAAAATCTAGTGCTCTGATATCACTTGTTGGGATACCACTCACTCTGATACCACTTGTTGGGATGTTCCTTCTTATGTGTGAAATACAGATCCCTGTCTATGGTTGCAACTTCGATGACAATATTAATACCATAATAGAAAGAAAGAAGATACAAGAAAGACATAACCAAATATGTGGATTAGCCCAAGGCTTATCTTCATTGGGCATGCAAGCTTTACTATAAAAGAAAATAAAATACAAGAGATGATTATACCCTTTCAACTCTTATACATCAATCTCTCTCTCAACAAGAAGCATAATTCCTTACAAAGCTCTTAAAAAATTTCAAAAGAAAGATCGTTTGCCACTATTTGCCCTATTGCCATTGGACCACTCTGATCTGCCATAGTTCTATAGGCCATTGGGCCTTAAATTGAGTCCCATGTAATCTAGGTCTCCTATTAGGACCCAAACAAACCGCTTGGATGATCCAATCGTGCAAACACATGATGTAGAATGTGTGAAATCATGTGAACCACTAAGCGGTCCATGCCTCATGCATGGACCATGTTAAATGCCCTAGATGCATGGCAGATCGTGTGTGGACTGCATGCTAATGCTAGGGTGTGGTGGATTGTGGTGGACCATGTCACTCTCTTGGATTGTGGTGGACCATCTAGGCCATGCGCTACGCCCACCTATGGGCCTAGGCCTTCTCCGTCTGAGCTTTCCTGCTATGACTTTTCCTTCATGGGTTTCTTTGCTAAGGGTTTTGCTGCTGTGAGTCGAATTTGATGTACTAAAACTCAACATAATTTGGCTAAAATTCAAGTTTTAGGATCTATAAAAGTTTTAGGATCTATAAATGTATGTATGTATGTATGTATGTATGTATGCATGTATTTGTGTTAGGATGGTTTTAAAAATTTGGGTATTACATTCTCCCCTCCTAAAAAATATTTCATCCTCGAAATTTCTTATCTATGCTTTCAAAGAGTTGTGGATATTTTTGCTTTATTTCGTCCTCTAGTTTTCATGTTGCTTCTCTTTTTGTGTGACAACTCCATTGCACTATGACATAAGGAATAACATGGTATCTCAGTACTTGATCTTTACGATCTACTATCCACACTGGATATTCTTCATATGATAAATCCTTCTGAATTTGCAAAGGCTCAAGTTCTACAACATGATTTGGCTCTAGCATATACTTCTTTAACATAGAAATATAGAAAATATTGTACACTCTGGCAAATGAAGGTGGTAAGGCAATTCGATAGGCTACTTCACCAATCTTTCCAAAATTTCAAATGTTCTAATATATTTGGGATTTAGTTTGCCCCGAATACCAAACCTTGAAACTCCTTTTGAATGAGATACTTTAAGAAACATAGATTCCCCAACTTGGAACTCGAACTCTCATCTTCAAACATCAGCATAACTCTTTTGCCTACTCAAGCTATTCAAAGTCATTTCTTGATTAACTAAATCTTCTTGACTACTTGCTATACAAGGTTAGGTCCCAATAATCTTTTCTTACCAATATCATCATAGTGAATTGGCACCAACATCTTCTACCATATAATGCTTCATAAGGAGCCATCTGAAAGCAAACTTAATTAGAGGTAGGTGCTTGGCCCATGAACCTTTCATATCCAAAAACAAGCTACAAGCATATCCTCTAAGATTGGGATAGTTATTTCTAACTGGCCATCAGACTATAGATGAAATACTGTACTGAAATTCAATTTAGTCTCTAAGGGTTCATGCAAACTCTTCCAAAATTGCAATACAAATATGGTATCTATTGGAAAATGTGTCCCAAATTTAATCATCTAGTTTGTAGATGATTGAGATCATTTTTGTATATGTATATGAATCATTCAATAATAAAATTATTTGGCATATTTCGTCATAAGGTTATACATCTTCTTTTTCGAACTCCATTGTTATGATGAAAGTCCTTAAAACTACATCTAAAATAATAAAGAAAGATTTATCATATAGTTCTTAAATTTGTTCACGACTAAATAATACATTATTAATAAGGACAATAATTATATTGAGTATAGATTGTTATATGCTATATGGGTTGGTTATCCTCTTAACTAAGAAGTGTGTTGACACTGGTATAGGATACAGGTGGGATATGATCTATACTGAACATGTCTATTCCAGAGCACTCTACTACCAAAAGTGTTATTTGAAGAAATATGGGTATAAGTATCCCATCAACCTGAGATCACCATGATGACTTACAAGCAACTCATTATACTTTGGTACCAGACTATCTAAATTTCTAATTCAGTGATGAAAGATTTCTAGATGCAGTCAAATACTTGTTAAGTCGGTGATGAGTCAAGATGGAAGTTGACCACTCAAAGTAAAATTGGAAAGAATGTCTCAATATATTTTAATTTAGCAAAATCTTGGCTAAGATAGTCCTTATGAGAGTCACAAAATTAAGTAGGTTGAGGCACTATAAGGATTACTATTCAAGAGTTGATAGTTAACTCTAATATTTTTCTAAGCATTATTGGTCAAGGAGATTGTTGACCCTATGATTGATTTTGATGATTGCCAAACTTTAAGTTTATTATGTATCTAATCATATCTTTTAAGAATATGTGTAGGATTCTTCAAGTATCCAAAATGAAGAATTTATCTTAAGGACAAATCCTCTTAAGATGCCATGCTAAAATACTTAAAAGAATAAATTCACATATTTTTGGATGGCTTGGTATGAAGAAAGTATGATTGGAAGAAGAAAAATTAAATTTGAAGGAAGCAATTATGTTTAGAAATGTTTGGGGCCAAGAAATTCAAGATTAGAAGGTCAAACATTGAAGAAAAATGAATATGAAATTTTGGAGACTTCTTCTAAAAATTTGGAGACTTCTCCTAAACTATTTCACACACCTGCACATTGCCCTGGCACAGGCTTGAGACCTCTCCAAAATTGGGCAAGACCTCTCCATTTCAGGAAATAGAAAATCTCATTTTCATGTTCTAAGATCAAGAGATCTCAAAAATTCACGAGAGCACTCGCTGTGAAATCGAGATTTCTGAAGGAAAATCCTGATTTTCCGGATCAGGTTCGTTCAGATCTGATCAGATCAAGAGATATATTTCAAAAATTTTTCTCTTTGATCTAGATCAGATCTAAGATATTTTAGATCTGATTATTATTATTTTAGAAATTAAAATAAAATTAGATAAATTAAATCAGATTTAATTTATCTTGAAGTGGGTAATCCTATTACCCATTGATGATCCTGTAAGCAGCGGAAGGTTCTAGATCTAGCCATGCAAGTGCCTGGCCTCTACCGATATCCACTTGAGTTGGATCTGGAGATCCTCTTCTTCTCTATCACATTTTCAAAAATTAGATCTGGATCTGATCTGGAGGATCTTCAAAACTCTTTTCGAAGATCAGCAGTCGTCCTTTGCTGCAGTGCAGCCTTCTAGCTTTCAGTCTCCTTTCTTTGATCTGGATCCACCAACCAAGATCCAAAACCTTTTGGACATGGAGAGGAGAGGGAGAAGATGCTTTGGTGTGGAGGAGGAGAGGAGAAAAGGCCTTGGGGCATGGGGAACTTAATTGCTTTCAATTACTCTTGGAGTTGGGTGTAGGGTCTTATTTATAGACTGTTTGTGATCCAACACCTTTTCTTCCAACCAATCACAACCCTTTGTGAAATCAGATCTAAATTTGATTGGTAGAAATAGAGTCCCCTAGATTCCTCCTTAGAGGATGCCTAAGATCAGTCAAAGTTAGTTCTTAGGAGAACTCTAATCGAAATCCAAAAACGAGATGGAGTCCTTGTCCAACAGGGACTCCTGGGCGCCTCCAGCTTGGCACACACCTAGGGTGGCATGCGCCCTCCTCCTTGTCAGGTTCTGGTAGGGGGACAAGCCCCCACCAGCCCTCCAATAGGTGCGTGACATGTGGACAAAAGTCAAAGTATCAATGGTCAATATTTGACCATCAAAGTAGACTTTTGACCAAAGTCAAAGAAATAAAAATGACAGGTGACCAAAAATGGTAGGTAATGTCTTACAAAATAAGAAAACCTTTTCTAACTTGGACAAGCTCTAGTCAGACTATATGAAGGCCTCTGTTTGAGCACAAACTCCTTTGGCTCAGTTAGGACAACTTATTTATGATAGCAAAAGAAGAACGTTAGGATCAATCGAGTGCTAGCACGATTTTCCTAAACCTAATTGAATCTCATTCAGATCAATTGAACTAGACCAATTTAATTGATGATCACCAGATTCAAACCTTTTTTGTATGACCCAGTTAGGTCAGTTCTGTATGGTAATGGGATATGTCATGATCTACATAGACATTTCGAAACTCCTTTCGATGGATCAGAACTCTTTAATTCGAACAGCTAGAATGATCGATCATCTAAATCATTCTAATTGCCTCCCAAATCACATGTGACACCTAGTAGTAATTGTGTAGGCATACCCATCAGAGCTGAATGCGAATATCTTGTGCAGCTACCTATGTGATTAAGTTCTTCTATCTTGAGCCCCGAATCAGATTAGGGTTAAGGTAAACCGTCAAACCCTAGTCTCTGTCATATGATGTAATCATCGATTCGATCCAATTGAAAATCTAAATAGAAACTCTTTCATATTCAGTTGCCATGGCCATGGACCTTCTGACTTGATTCTCATGATATTATAGGCTACTCCTCTACCACCCGAGGTAGATAGAATTCCATCTTATGTAACCAGTTCCTACAATGAACATGTCATAAGCCAACATATACCTCAGGTTCCATATGGCTAGGAATCGAGTAATGTGTAGTCAAACATTAATATCCTCAAGTGAACTGCCGATGTACCTCAGGTCAAAGAACCAGATACACTACTGCAGCATCGAGTCAGTCATGACGAGAAGTAGACTCCTAATAACTACTCGAGGTGGTCACGCATCAGTGCGCTCGTTCTCTACAAGTTCTGTACTCTCGCTCTGGTTCTCCACACCAACAGACTCAAAGACTCATTCTACTAAAGAGAAGCAATGTACACTAACCTTCCGATCAATCACCATCCTCGTGAGATCCTAGGTTCGGGAGCATTTTAAAGTTAACCAATGATTATTCATCTCTTAAATTTCAACTCTTGGAAAATATGAATTATCATTACATTAACTCAAAGATGTATCAAGACACTAAATACACATATGTGATCGAAAATAATTTATTTTATTGATATTAGTCAAAATATAATTTCCCCTAGAATGTATTACAAGTGTCCAGCCAATCTGCTTTCTAGGGCAATAATAATTAATACTCCACTTGTCCTAAACGCAATTGGCTACCCATCTATAGTCCATCTTCTCAAGGGGGGCTTGATCTTCGCTGGCCCACCGACTTTGTAAGTGTGTCTGCCACTTATCAACGGAAGTTTGACTCCTTGACCTCGACATAATCTTTTTTGGGTAACACATGGATGAGGTTATCACCATTTGCTGGAACTTCTTCCACCGACAACACACACCATTGCACACTAACAGACCCCCAGATTCAGACTTCTGAATTATTCATACGATACATGAAATCTCAAATCTGTGTATCCCTGAGCTTGGAGTTCTCCATACCAAAGACCAAACATCAATATCCTTAAGTTCTTGCTCCGTACTTAAGGATAATCCATTTCACAAAGTCTAGTGTCTCACTCTGGATTTGACTGATATTGCTTGTGCACTCCAGCATGGCTCTACCTCAGGTTCATGTACATAGCCAATGGCATACACTGAGGCTCCTATTGTTAGAAGCATAAGGGATCTTGCTCATACGTTCTAATTCACTCATAGTGTGCTGGTGGCACAATCTTCTTTGGAAAGATAGAATACCAATGTCGAAGGATATTAATCCCCCCTTAAGTTTTCCATACTAGAACCTCTTATATACTTTCTCTATGTTACATCTGTCTATGAAATCCTAGCATTCTATCGAGTCTATCCGATAAACCTAATTCCAGAATAAAGAGATGCTCCGCCTAGGTCCTTTCATGGAGAATTACCTCTCGGACAACATTTGACTATTGTTAACATGGGAACATCAATTCCAATAAGGATGATGTCAATCCCATACAATACGCAGGAAGAAACAAGTGCCTTTCTCACTGATCTTTTTGAAAACACAGATTCCTCTTCGCTTTGATGAATACCAAACATTTGAATCACAAATCATTGAAATATATCCAGCTCCGAGATGCCTTGCTTAGTCAAATGGACCTTTGCCCAAGCCTTACAAACCTTGTGTCAGTTCACTGGATGTGAAACTAGCGCTGTTCTATATAATACTTCTCGCCTCCCTTAAATAAATCAATCCTTCAAGAACGCCGTTTTCACGTCCAATTTACTATATTTCGATTTAATCGCAATATATGCTACACGACAAGCAATGTTGCAGATGGATTTCAGCATAAAGCTACTGGAAAAAGGTATCCTGATAGTGAATGGCCTTCATTGACTAAACTTTGCTCACTAGTCTAGCCTTGAAATGTCTGCCATATTTCCATCTGCATCCAATCTTTCTCTGAAGATCTATTTACAACTAATAGGTACTATACCTTCGGTGATCTTAGCCAAGGTCCAGACTTGGTTTCGAGTCATCGAGTCAATTTCTGAACTGCATTGCCTCTAGCGTTCTCAGAGTCTATACTAATATCGTCGCCGTTGTAGGTTTGATCCAAATCACCTAGAGCAACCTTTACCAATACGAAGAATGTTCCTCTAATTTCTCTGAAATAATATGCCTAATATCTTTCAGGAGGATGAGAAAACTCTTTCGATCTACGAAGGTGTGAGGAGGTAGTGTTCTTATTAGCTTCAACCTGATTGATTCCAATTGGTCCTTAGCTCATGTACTTGTGAACTTTTCTCATCAAGCTTGATCGCTATTCCAATGGCCGCTATCGGTATGAAACTAAATTTCAAGAACAGCTGGCATGTCGACTCACAATCACATCATGTTCGCTTTC
>QRFJ01001932.1:24225-54702 GCA_006176705.1 Cocos nucifera
ATTTGGGATGATAGTGATACTTGAAGATCAGACGAGAAAAAGAAAGCAAAAAATCTTTGCCTCATGGCCAATGAGGATGAGGTAAAATTTGAAATCCCTTCCGAGTTTACATTCAATGAATTATTTAAAGCTTTTAATGATTTAATGCATGAATTAAAAAAAATAAAGGATGAAAAATAAAGAGCTTAAAAAATCCAATCTTTCTTTGGTTAAAGAGAAGAGCAATGTTTTGAGTGAAAAAGAATATCTTATGAAAGATATGGAAAATATTGCTAAAGAAAATGAAGATTTCTTAGAATATATTAAAACTCTAACTAAGAAAAAGGAGAATATAGATAAATCTAAAAAATCCTTAGTTAAAAAAATATTGAGCTGAAAAAAATTACAAAAATTTAAAATTCTCCCAAGAAAGAAATGAAAATCTTCTAAAAGAAAAGAAAGAATTTTTGGAAGAAAATAAAAAATTAAAAAGAAAGATTGAGATTTTGAGACCCATAGCTAAAAAATTTATCCTTAGCTTTCAAAATCTTCAATCTATGGTAAATAATAACAAGAAGACTATTTTCAATAAAATAGAAACTAGTTTTAATTCTTCAAGAAAATAGCAATATACAAAAAAATTGATTACTAGAGCCTCACTTAAAAATAATTCAATAATGTGTTTCAAATGTAATAAAGTAGGCCATAAAATTTTAAAATGTAATTTTAAAAGAATTGGCCATACTTTGGTTAGGCAAATTTGGGTTTGAAAAGGAACCTTGAGCACTAACTCCAAATGACCCCAAAAAACTTAGGTATCAAAAGTTATGAAGTAATTTTATAGGTATACCAAGGATCCAATGAAAGTAAAGAAAGAAAATTTTTTTATGGATGCCTTGGTAATCAAAATGGATGGATGATGTAAAAAAAAAATCCTATTTTCTAACACAGGATCGTTCAGATATGATTAGATCTGAAGAAATATTTTAAAATTTTTTTTTAGATCATAATCAGATCTAAGACATCTCAAATTTAATCCATTAAGATCTGATATTAAGATCAAAAATAAAATTAAATATAATTTAATTTCATACCTTGTATTTGGATAATTAAATTATCCTATGATGATTCTGATCTATCTTGGGATTCTAGAAGAAGCCATGCAAGTGCCTGGCCTCTATCGGTATCCACTCGGATAGGATCTGAAGGTCTTCTCCTACTGAATCTACTCTTAAAAAATCAGATCTAAATCTGATCTTGAAGTTCTTCAAAACTCTTTTGAAGAGGCAGGGGTCGTCTCTTTCAGCAGTGCTATCTTCTTCCTGATCTGGGTGCCTTTCTTCCTTGGATCACACTTGAACCTATGCTCAACTCCTTGGGTGTGGAGAGGAGAGAGAGAGGATCAAAAGATAGCATGGAATATATGTGGGTAGCCTTGCGGCGTAGAGAATGGGAGAAGCACACAAATCCTAGGCATAGATAGGGTTTAAATAGACTCTACTGCGCAATGCAGTGCCACATCATCCCAGCCAATCAGAGGCCTTCATTCAATCAGATCTAAATCTAATTGATGGAATGATGTCATTTGATCCAATCAGATAAGAGCCTCTCTGAAATCCACATAGGTGGCACCTAAACTGGATAAACCCAATCTATTTGGCGCCAAGGTGTTTAAACCTATCAAAGCACCCTAGAGTCCCATCTGTATGGGACTCCATCTCTTATCTGCATCAGTTAGCAAGGGGACAATAGCCTTAGATGCTCTCCTATAGGTGCATAACACATGGCCCCATGTCCAGGTATCCAGGGTCAACTATTGACCTATATCCAAAAATAGGAATTAGTAGTTAATAGAAATTAGTAGGTGTTATCTTAAATCCATCTAATAAATTAAGACAATCTTTTTCTGATTTGGACAAGCTCCAATCAGACTAAGACAAGATTTCTGACTGAGTCCAAACAAATTTGGCTCAGTCGAGATGAACCTAAATGATTACAAAAAGGAGAATGTTAGGCATAATCGTGTGCTAGCATAATTTTCTTGAACCTAATCGGATCTAATTCAAATCAATTGAACTTGGTTAGGTTTAGTTTTGTGATCCAGTTAGGTTTAGTTCTGTATGGTAATGAGACATGTCATGATCTCTATCATCGACATCATCAAAATACCTTTCGATGGACTAGAACTTTTTTGATTTATATAATTAGAATGATTGATCATCTAAATCATTCCAATTGCTCCTAAAATCCATCAGTGACACCTAGCAGTATATGGTGGCAACCTATCAAAACTAAAAGTGAACATCTCGATGTAGCTACCTGTATGATTGGGTTCTTCTATCTTGAGCCCCGACTAGATTAGGGTTAAGATGAACTCGTTAAACCCAATATCAGTCATATGAATTAATCATTCAATTCGAGTCCTATGTGAAATCCTAATAGAAACTCTTTCTATCATATTCACACTACCATGGCCATGGGCTTATAGACTCAATATTATGATTATCATAGGGCTACTCCTCATCTACCAGGGTAGATAGATCCCTTATTGGTGCAATCCAATTCCTACAATGAACATGCTATGGCCAACATACACCTCAAAATTTCAAATGGCTAGGAGATCGAGTTATGGTGTAGTCAAACTATAACATCCTCAAGGTGAACTATCGATGCACTTTAGGTTAAAGAACTAGATACACCACTACAGCATCGAGTCGATCATCGATGAGAAGGTAGACTTTCTTATGACTACTTGAGATAGTTATGCTCAGTGCCCTCATTCTCTAATGA
The DNA here is from genome assembly GCA_006176705.1 of Cocos nucifera. Lineage (NCBI taxonomy): Eukaryota > Viridiplantae > Streptophyta > Magnoliopsida > Arecales > Arecaceae > Cocos > Cocos nucifera. Next base: position 26,995 of record QRFJ01001932.1, read on the forward strand.
GTTTCTATACTCTTGCTTTGGTGTCTCTACACCATAGACTCAAGACACATTTATCCTAAGAAAGCGATCATATGCCAACCTTCCAGATAGATCAACATCCTCATGATGATCCTACGGTCGGAAGCAGTTTATGAGTTAATTATGAAAATTCATGTCTTAAATTTTCAACTCTTGAAAATATAAACTGTCATTATCATTAACTTAAAGGATGTATCACAGACACTTTAAATGCACACTATGATAGAAAATAATTTTTTTATTAATTTATCAAAATTATAAAATTATCCTTGGAAGTATATTATAAGTGTTAGCCAATCTGGCTTCTAGGGCACACATCTAATAAACTCCAACTTGACCTAAAGTCAATTGGCTATAAATCTAAGTCCCATCTTCTCAAGGTGGGCTTCGATCTTTTGCTGGCTCAATGGCTTTGTCAGTAGGTCAGCCGCATTATCTATAGTATCGACTCTCTTGACCTCGATGTATCCCTTCTCAAGATAATCGTGGATGAGGTGACATCGCCGCTCGATATGCTTGAATTTCTGATGAGATCTTAGCTCCTTAGCTAGGGCTATGGCACCATTGTTGTCACAGTATAGAGGAACGACATCTGATGGCATCACTCCTAGCTCTATGGTGAACTTTTTATACTAGAATGCCTCCTTTACAGCCTCCGACGTAGCGATATACTCTACTTCCATGGTGAAATCTACTATCACAGTCTGCTTGAAACTCTTCCAGCTGACAGCACCACCATTGCACACAAACAGACTTTCAGTTGTCGACTTTCGATCATCTATATCGGACATAAAATTCGAATCTGTATATCCTTGGACTTGGAGTTCTCCATTACTAAAGTCTAGAAATATATCCTTAGTCCTTCTTAGGTACTTAAGGATACATTTCACAGAAGTCTAGTGCTCTTCTTGGAATTGACTAATACCTGCTTGTGACACTCACAGCATGGGCAATATCAAGTCATGTACATAGCATGGCATACATGAGGCTCCCCATTGCCGAAGTATAAGGGATCTTGCTCATGCATTCAATCTCCTAATGTGTGTTGCGACACATCTTCTTGGAGAGGTGAATGCCATGTCTGAAGGATACCAATCTCCTCTTAGAGTTTTCCATGCTAAACTTTTTTAGCACCTCTTCTATGTACATCTTTTGTGAGAGATCCAGCATCCTATTCGGTCTATCTCTATAGATCTTAATTCCTAAAATAAAGGATGCCTCTCCTAGATCTTTCATAGAGAACTCCTTGGACAATCATATTTTGATTGTAGTCAACATGGGAATATCATTTTCAATTAGGAGGATGTCATCCACATACAGTACAAGGAAGACAACAGCGCTCCCACTGATCATTTTAAAAACACAGGGCTTCTCCTCATTCTTGATGAATCTAAACAATTTGATTACATCATTGAAATGAGCATTCCAGCTCCGAGATGCTTGCTTAAGTCCATATATGGACCTTTGCAGCTTGCATACCTTATGATTATTATCACTGGATGTGAAACCTAGAGACAATTTTATATAGATATCTTTATCGAGATAACCATTTAAGAATGCCATTTTTATGTCCATCTGCCATATTTCATAATCAAAATAGGCTACAATAATAAATAATATGCGAATGGATTTAAGTATGGCTACTGGCGAAAAAGTATCCTGATAGTCAATCCCATTGCGCTGATTATACCCTTTCGCTACGAGCCTTACTTTGAATATCTCTGCATTCCCATTGGCATCTATCTTTCTCTTGAAGATCCATTTACATCTAATAGGTATTATACCTTCAGCTGGATCTATCAAGGTCTAGACTTAGTTAGAACGCATTGAGTCAATTTTTGACCTTATCATCTCTAACCATTTCTCGAAGTCGATATCTGATATCGTCTCATCATAAGTTTTGAGATCATCACCATAAACCCCATTTTTCATGAGGAATATTTTCTCTACATCCTTTGAAATAGTACCTAAGTACCTTTTAGGAGGATGAAAAATTCTACTTGATCTATAAGATGGAGGAGGTAGTGTCTGGGTTGGCTCAATCTGATTTGGTTTCATAGGTTCCTTAGCTCATTTCGGATTAGAGACTTTCTCCTCGAGTCTAATCTACCTTTCGATGCCACCATCTTGAATAAACTATTTTTCAAGGAACATAGCTTGTCGACTCACAATCACATTATGATCTTTTGAAAGATAGAAATAATATCCTAATGACTCCTTAGGATATCCAATAAATTGAGCTCTAAAAGACCTAGATTCTAATTTCTCTGCCTGTTGTCTCTTGACATGGGCTGGACAACCCCAAATTTTGAGATGACTCAAACTTGGTTTCTTACCATGCCATATCTCATACGGTGTGGTAGGAATGATTTTAGATGGAACCCTATTCAGTAGATATATAGCAGTCAACAGACTATGTCCCCAAAGAAACTTAGAAAGGTTCGTAAAACTCATCATGGATCGGACTATATCTAATAGGGTCTGATTTTTTCATTCTGAAACCCCATTGAGTTGAGGCATTCCAGGTGGAGTCCATTGAGAGACATGCCACTATCCTTAAGATAGTCTAAAAATTTTCGACTAAGATATTCATCTTTTCGATCTGATCGAAGAATCTTAATAAATTTTTCTATTTATTTTTCTACTTCAAGTTTGAATTTCTTAAACTTTTCAAAAGCTTCAGATTTGTATCACATCAAATACACATATCTATACCGAGATAAATCATCAGTAAAGGTGATGAAGTAGATGTAATTGCCCCTGGTAGGCACATCAAATGGGCTGCATACATCAGTATGTACTAGGGCAAGCAGGTTTGTGGCCCTTTCCCCATGTCCAATAAAAGGAAGCTTGGTCATTTTGCCATGAAGGCATGATTCATAAATCGGATATGACTCAAAAGTCAACAGACTCAATAGCCTAAATTTCTCCAATTTGTTAATCCTATCTTTAACTATATGACCTAGCCTAAGGTGCCAAAGATACCTATCATTTAGACTATCCCTAGGTTGCTTTGATCCTATGGTATTCACGTTTTGCTCGATATTGAAAATAGAAATATCAATATGTAACTGATAGAGACTATTTATAAGAAAGCCACTTGTAATTTTATTTCTTTCATAAAGAATAATATAATGGTCCTTAAGAAAACTAATTACATAGCCTTCCTGTGCTAAACGTGAAATAGAAATCAAATTCCTGCTTGCTGCAGGCACATAAAAATAATTTTTAAGAACTAAATATAATCCTGATGGTAATAGTAGAGGGTAGGTTTCCACGACCATAGCAGCAACTCTTACTCCATTCACAACGTGTAGGATCATCTCATCATCCCTTAGCCTTCTACTATCCTTAAGACCCTACATAGAAGTGCATAAGTGAGCACTAAAATCAGAGTTAAACACCCAACTAGATGCAGAAGAAATAGTAAGATTAGATTCTATAACGAGCATACCACCAGAAGGACCTGCCTCCTTATTCCTCAGGTTGGCCAGGTAAAGAGGGCAGTTTCGCTTCTAATGACTGTCAGTGTTGTAATGAAAATATTTTTCAATATCAACAGCCTTCTTCTTCGACTCTGCCTTCTTCTTCCCACCATCCACCTTCTGCTTCTTCACAGACTTCTTCTTTCCAAAAGATTTTCTCTTAGAAGAAGTCCGCTCCACAGTAAGTACTGAGCCTTTAAAACTTTTCATAGAAAGCTCAGTAGTAACCAGTATATTCATGAGCTCAGCCAAGGTATTCTGAAGTTTATGCATATGATAGTTCATGATGAACTATCCATATGCATCAGTTAAGGACTGCAAAATTATGTCAGTCTACCAATCCTGATCTAACTTGACATTAAGCTTCTCAAGCTCTTGGACTGACTGTCCATCACACATTTGAGCCTTAAATAGTCTTTTAGTGACTTGATATTTGACTGCGTAACTTTATTTACCGAACAACTCTTACAAGTGAGCCAACATTTGGCGACTAGTCTTAATGTCTTTATGTTGGTGCTGGGATTCATCAGACATCGAGCCCAACATGTAGTACCTGACTTTGTTATCTTCATCCATCTACTTCTCAAGAGATGCTCTCTGATCAATGGATGGATGGGCTGGTAAGGTGGGAGGATCCTATTCCAACACATGAGTTAAGTTTTTGAAATCCAAAATAATTTTGAAGTTTCAGAGCCAATTCTTGTAGTTGGTTTCGATCAGTTTATGGGTGTCCAAGATATGGGCTAGTGGATTGGACGTAGACATCTTCCTGTAGAGAGTTAAAGTTTTTAGTTAGATTTTATAATTAGACTTAACCAATTTATTTAGAAGTTTTATTTTTAAATAAATTAGGCTCCCACTATTTACTCAGATCTCTACACTTTCTTGCCAGAGATGCAAAAATCTTTATGATTGTTGATTTTTAGTGGATGGTGCGATCCCACTGATTGATTCGCCATCTCACCTAATAATTATTGGTGATGGATCAATTGATGAGTGGATAACTCTTATCCAATGGTTATTTAATCATGGTGCATCTAAACTTGATCTCTAATTCATGAATCTCATCATGTTCGAAATATTGATCCACTCCTTAGTTAAGTCAGACCCACCATTTGCATGAATTGAATTCCTGATTGGATCCCTTACTATATCCAAAATATTGAGCCCAACTCGTAGCATCCAATGCCTAATAGACATGGTTGTGTCTTCCCGGTATAACTGAACCACTGTATCCAGTCGAAAACAATCAACCCCAAAAAGGGCCTGCACATCCATAATGGTGGAAGATCTTAGACTTAATATTTTCTTAGAAAGATTTAATTTAGGTCTCTTTAAACTTGACTTGGTTTAGTCATAATAATTATGACTAACCTAGTGGCATAGGTTGGCTCGAATTGTTAGTCACCTCAAATTAGAACTGGATCAACACAAATGGCCAGGTAAGTGAGATCGGTGGAAGGAATATGCCATTAACTCGATAAGAATGCATTCAAATCGAGTAGCTCATAATTAAAAATTAGTTGATCGTATCTATCAGACTTACCTTAGACACCAAATTATCGAATCAGAACTAATTGGGTTAGCCTATAATCCAGGCTCGAACTGCGAAGCCAAATTAGGTCTGGACTTGATCGAGTCACACCTTAATGAGATTCGATCTTGAGCCAAACTTAATCCTATTAGGTTGATCAAATCTAAGCTTTCTTTGATCTCATCTAACCAACTCTTGATCCGATTTGATCAACTACTAGACCTAATTGAGCTATCCAAGCCCAAACCCAATTTTATGAATATATCTTAGATCTAAAAATTCATAATTTTTAGATCTAATTAATTTTATAATCTTAATTTTTAATTAAATTTTAGGTTCATGAATAAAATATGTAACAAAAATTCTAGGGTTTCAGGATCTAGAATTTTACAAAAAAATAAGTTCTAATTTTTGATTAAGGATGAACGCACAGCACCCCTACACATCATAAGAATATCCCATCAAATGAGAGGAGATGACCTTTAAATCCTACTTTGTTCTTATGATCGGATGGCCATGGAGAATGTCTTAATCAAAAATATAATTTTCTACTATAAAACTAGTTAGATCTAGATCATATATCACATATATAATTAATGATCTAACTAATACATGTTTTGCATACATCTTATGTATCATAACTAAAATAATATGCATACTTTCAAATCCAAAATATCTCATATTAAATCTAAAAAATAAAATTTTAAATTTGATCATATTAAATATAAAACTATTTTAGACATCTTATAGAACTATTCTATGACTAGTCAAAGCTTGCATCTTTCATATCTCATATGAATAAATCAAAAATTAAAAAAATTATTTTTTATTTTTAGATATGATCATAATAATTATAATATCAAAAAAATAAAAATTAAATAGATCTAAAATTATATTTAATCAAATTAAATACATGATCATACTAGACTACATATAGAACTATTCTATACCTAGTCTAGTCATGCATCTCATACATATTAGATCTAAATGATTTAATTTTTTAATTTTTTAATTTTAGATCTAATCACATCTTGTATGACATCTAAAATCTTTTTATATTAGATCATAACTAAAAATAAAATCAGATCTAAGGTAGATCTGAAGAACTACTAACCTGGCTCTGATACCAAGTGAAGAAAAAATCCTATTTTTCGACATAAGATCGTTCAAATCTAGAAATATTTTAAAAAATATATATTTTTTAGATCATAATTAGATCTGAGATATCTCAAATCTGATCCTTTAAGATCTGATATTAAGATCAAAAATAAAATTAAATCTAATTTAATTTCATACCTTATATTTGGATAATCAAATTATCTTATGATGATTCTGATCTATCTTGAGGTTCTGGAAGGAGCCATGTAAGCCCTGGCCTCTACCGGTATCCACTCGGATAGGATCTGAATGTCTTCTTCTTCTAAATCTACTCTTCAAAAATCAGATCTGAATCTAATCTTGAAGTTCTTCAATACTCTTTTGAAGAGGCAGCGATTGTCTCTTTCAATAGTGCTATCTTCTTCCTGATCTGGGCACCTTTCTTCCTTGAATCGCACTTGAACCTATGCCCAACTCCTTGGGCATGGAGAGGAGAGAGAGAGGACCAAAAGATGGCATGGAATATATGTGGCCAACCTTGCGATGAAGAGAATGGGAGAAGCACACAAACCCTAAGTGCAGATAGGATTTAAATAGACCCTGCTATGCCCTGCATTGCCACATTATCCCAGCCAATCAGAGGTCTTCATTCAAGCAGATCTAAATTTGATTGATGGAATGATGTCATCTAATCTAATTAGATGAGTGTCTCTCTAAAATTCACATAGGTGGTGCCTAAACTGGATAAACCCAATTTATTTGGCGTCGAGGTGTTTAAACCTATCAAAACATCCTAGAGTCCCATCTGTATGGGACTCCATCTCTTATTTACATAGGGTGAAGGAGAAATCCTGATTTTCTAGATCAAGTTTGTTTAGATCTGATCGAATCAAGAGAGATATTTTAAAATTTTCTCTCATATATCTAGATTAGATTTGAGATGTTTTAGATCTAATTTTATAGATCTAATAAATTAAATAAAAATAAATTAAATCTAATTTAATTTATATCTTGATGTTGGATAATCTGATTATCCTTTGATGATCTTGCTGATTGTCTGAGGTTCTGGATCTAGCAACGCAAGCACCTGACCTCTATCGATATCTACTCAGACTAGATCTGAAGATCTTCTTCTTCTTTATCACCTCTCCAAAAATTAGATTTGGATCTGATTTGGAGGATCTTCAAAACTTCTTTTTGAAGATCTGCTGTCGTCTCTGCAATAGTGCTGCCTTCTTCCTTTCTCATCAGCTTTTTCTTGCTTGGATCGCACCAAACTGGAGCCCAACTTTCCTTGGGCGTGGAGAGGAGAGAGAGGATTAGAAGATGGCATGGAGGAGGGAGAGGGGTAGCCTTAGGGCATGGCTAAGAGAAAACTCTATAAAAGTGGGGCGTAGATAGGGTTTATATAGACCTTATTGCGCCATGCAGTGCCACATCATCCCGACCAATCATGTTGCTTCGTGCAATCAGATCTAAATCTGATTGGTGGGATGACATCACTTGATCTAATCAGATGAGAGCCCCTCTAATTCATCCTTAGATGGTGCCTAAGACTGATCAAAGTCTGTAGTTATGGGCCACCTAAGTAGAAACCAAGAAGCAACTTGGAGTCCCATCCGCATGGGACTCCAGGCGTCCCTAACCATGGGTGCACGCCTCCCTAGGCATGCGCCCCCTCCTTTCCAAATTCTAGCAAAGGGACAAGCCCCTATCTACTCTCTAATAGGTGCATAACACATGGACAGATATCCAAGGGTCAAAGGTCAATGTTTGACCAAAGTCAAAGGACAAGATTAGCAGGTAACAAAAAATGGTAGATGTTGTCTCAAATTTATCTCATAAATTTAGAAAATCCTTTTTTGACCTGGACAAGCTCCAGTTAGACCAAGTAAAGGTAGCTGAGTGAGCACAAACTCATTTGGCTCAGTCGAGATAAGTTTTAATGATAATAAAAGGAGAACGTTAGGTTCAATCGTTTGCTAGCATGATTTTCTTGAACCTAATTGAATCTAATTCAAATCTATTGAACTAGGTTAGTCCAATTGATGATAGCCAAATCCAAATCCTTATTTGTGTGACCCAGTTAGGTTTAGTTTTGTATGCTAATGGGATATATCGTGATTTCCATCATCGACATCATCAAAACTCCTTTCGATGGATCAGAACTCTTCTGATTCAGACAACTAGAATGATCAATCATTTAAATCATTCTAATTGCTCCCAAAATCCACTAGTGACACCTAGCAGTATATGGTGGCAACCCATCAAAATAAAAAATGAACCTCTCAGTGTAGCTAATTGTGTGATTAAGTTCTTCTACCTTGAGCCCCGATTAGATTAGGGTTAAGGTGAACTTGTCAAACCCTAATTTCTATCATATGATTTAATCATTCGACTCAAGTCCGATGTAAAAACCTTAATAGAAATTCTTTCTATTATTTCACTCTACCATGGCCATGGGCTTATGGACTTGATTCTCATGATCATCATAGGGCTGCTCCTCATCCACTGTGGTAGATAGATTTCCTCCTGGTGCAATCCGATTCCTATAATGAACATGCTATAGCTAACATACACCTTAGGATTCCAAATGGCTAGGAGACCGAGTCATGGTGTAGTCAAACTATAACACCCTCAAGGTGAACTACTGATGCACCTCAGGTCAAAGAACCAGACACACCACTGCAGCTTTGAGTCAGTCATCAACGAGAAGGTAGACTTCCTTATGACTGCTCGAGGTGGTCATGTTCAATGCCCTCATTCTCTAACGAGTACCTATACTCTCGCTCCGATATCTCTACACCATAAACTCAAGACTCATCTACTATAAAGAAGTGATTGTACACCAACCTTCTGGATCAATCACCATCCTCATGATGATCCTACGGTCAGAAGCATTTTATGAGTTAATAATGAAAATTCTTGTCTTAAATTTTCAACTCTTGAAAATAAGAATAATCATTACCATTAACTCAAGGGATGTATCATAGACACTAAATATATATTTATAATAGAAAATAACTCATTTTATTATTTATAGTCAAAATTATAATTTTGTCCTTAGAAGTGTATTACAAGTGTCAGCCAATTCTGGCTTCTAGGGCACATATATCTAACAAACTTCCACTTGACCTAAAGTTAATTGGCTACAAATCTAAGTCCCATCTTCTCAAGGTGGGCTTCGACCTCCTGTTGGACCAATGGCTTTATAAGCAGATCTGCCGCATTGTCTGCAGAGTCGACTCTCTTGACCTCGATGTATCCCTTCTCGAGGTAATCATGGATAAGGTGGTATCGCCGCTCGATGTGCTTGAATTTTTAGTGAGACCTCGACTCCTTAGCAAGGGCTATGGCGCCATTATTGTCGCAGTATAGAGGAATGACATTTGATGGCATCACTCCAATCTCTATGATAAACTTATTATACCAAAATGCCTCCTTTGCAGCTTCTTATGCAGCGATGTATTCTGCTTCCATGGTGGAATCTGCTATCACTGTCTGCTTGAAACTTTTTCAACTAACAGCTCCACCATTGCACACAAACAGACTCCCAGATGTCGACTTTCGATCATCTACATCGGATATAAAATCCGAGTCTGTATACCCCTAGACTTGGAGTTCTCCATTACCAAAGACCAACAACATATCCTTAGTTCTTCTCAAGTACTTAAGGATATATTTCACAAAAGTTTAGTGTTCTTCACCTAGATTCGATTGATATCTACTTGTGACACTCACAGCGTGGGCTATATCAGGTCGTGTACATAACATGACATACATGAGGCTCTCTATTTCTGAAGCATAAGGGATCTTGCTCATACATTCTATTTCCTCAGGTGTGCTAGGGGACATCTTTTTGGAAAGATGAATACCATGTCTGAAGGGTACCAAACCCCTCTTAGAGTTTTTCATGCTAAACCTCTTTAGCACTTTTTCTATGTACATCTTCTATGAAAGTCCTAGCATCCTATTCGGTCTATCTCTATAGATCTTAATTCCCAAAATAAAGGATGCTTCTCCAAGGTCTTTCATGGAGAATTCTTTAGATAACCACATTTTAACTGTGGTCAACATGGGAATATCATTCTCAATAAGGAGGATGTCATCCACATACAATACGAGGAAGACAACAGCACTCCCACTGATCTTTTTAAAGATACATGGCTCCTCCTCATTCTTGATAAAACCAAATAATTTGATCACATCATTAAAATGAGTATTCCAGCTCCGAGATGCTTGCTTAAGTCCATATATGGATCTTTGCAGCTTGCAAACCTTGTGATCATCATCACTAGATGTGAAACCTAGTGGCTGTTCCATATAGATATCTTCCTCAAAATATTCATTTAAGAATGCCATTTTCACGTCCATTTGCCATATTTCATAATCGAAATAGGCTGCAACAACAAGCAATGTGCGGATGAATTTTAGTATAGCTACTGGCAAAAAGATATCCTGATAGTCAATGCCTTCGCATTGACTATAATCTTTTGCCACTAGTCTAGCTTTGAATGTCTCCACATTTTCATCTGCCCCAATCTTTGTCTTGTAGATTTATTTACATCCAATAATACTATACCTTCTGGTGGATCTACCAGGGTCCAGACTTGGTTTGAGTGCATTGAGTCAATTTCTGACTTCATTGCCTCTAATCATTTCTTGGAGTCAATATTCGATATCACCTCGTTATAGGTTTTGGGATCATCACCATGAACTCCATTACCTATGAGGAATATTTTCTCTACTTTCTTTGAAATAGTACCTAAGTACCTCTCAGGAGGATGGGAAACTCTTTTCGATCTACGAGGTGGAGGAGGTAGTGATTGGATTGGCTTAATCTAATTTGATTCCATTTGGTCCTTAGCTCATTGCTCTTGTGAGACTTTCTCCTCGAGCTTGATCTACTTTCCAATGCCGCTATCTTGAATAAAATATTTTTCAAGAAAGATGGTATATCGACTTACAATTACATTATGATCTTCAGAAATGTAGAAATAATATCCTAATGTCTCTTTAGGATATCCTATATATCAAGCTCTAAAGGACCTTAAGTTTAACTTATCTGCTTGTTGTCTTTTGACATGAGCCAAACAACCTCAAATTTTGAGATGACTCAGACTTGGTTTCTTACCATGTCATATCTCATACGATGTGGTAGGAACGATTTTAGAAGGAGCCCTATTCAGTAAGTATATTGCAGTTAACAAACAATATCCCCAAAAAAAATCAGGAAGGTCTATGAAGCTTATCATGGATCGGACCATATCTAATAGAGTCCGATTCCTCCATTCTGAAATTTTGTTGACTTGAGGTGTTCCAGGTGGAGTCCATTGAGAGACTATGCCATTTTTCTTGAGATAGTCTAGGAATTTCTGACTAAGATATTCACCCTCTCGATCTGATCGAAGAACCTTAATGGATTTTCCTGTTTACTTTTCTACTTCATGTCTGAATTCTTTGAACTTTTCAAAAGTTTCAGACTTATGTCTTATAAGATTCATATACCCATATCTAGATAAATCATCGGTAAAGGTTATGAAGTAGATAAAGTTGCCTCTAGCCGGCAGATCAAATGGGCCGTACACATCAGTATGTACTAGGGCAAGAAGATCCATGGCCCTTTCCCCATGTCCTACAAAAGGGAGATTAGTCATTTTGTCATGAAGACAAGATTTACAAATTGGATATGACTCAAAAGTCAGTAGACTCAATAGCCCAGTTTTCTCCAATTTGTTAACCCTATCTTCTGCTATATGACCTAGTCTTAGGTGCCATAGATACCTATCGTTTGGACTATCCCTAGGTTGTTTCATGGTATTCATATTTTGCTCAATATTAAAAATAGATACATCAATATATAATTGATAAAGACTATTAATAAGAAAACCACTTGCAATTTTATTTCTTTCATAAAGAATGTTATAATGGTCTTTAAGAAAACTAATTACATAGCCTTCTAATGCAAGACAAGAAATAGAAATTAAATTTCTGCTTGCTGCAGGCACATAATAAAAGTCTTTTAACACTAAGTCTAAACTAGATGGTAGTCGAAGAGGGTATGTTTCCATAGCCATGGTAGCAACTTTTGCTCTATTTTCGACACGCAGGATCATCTCACCATCCCTCAGCCTCCTACTATCCTCAAGACCCTACATGAAAGTGCACAAATGAGCACTAGAACCCAAGTCAAGCACCCAACTGGATGCAGAAGAAACCATAAGATTAGACTCAATAATGAGCATACCTTAAGAAAGACCTGCCTCCTTCTTATTCTTCAGGGTGGCCAGGTATGTAAGGCAATTTTGCTTTCAGTGGCCGTCATTGTTATAATGAAAATATTTTTCTTTGTTAGTGGCCTTCTTCTTCAGCTCTGTCTTTTCCTTCTTTTCTGCTTCCATCTTCTACTTTTTCACAGACTTCTTCTTCTTTTCAAAAGACTTTCTCTTGGAAGAAGTCCATTCCATAGCAAGCACTGAGCCTTTAGAACCTTTTATAGAAAGCTCAGTGGTAACCAACATGTTCATAAGTTCAACCAAGGAATTTTGAAGTTTATGCATATGGTAGTTCATGATGAACTACCCATACGCATCAGTCAAAGATTACAGAATTATGTCATCCTGTAGATCCAAGTCTAACTTCACTCCGAGCTTCTCAAGCTCTTCCAAATCCTTGATCATCATCAGACAATGATCTTAGACCGACTGCCCATCATGCATCTAGCCTTGAATAGTCATTTAGTGACTTGATACTTGGCTGCACGACTCTATTCACCAAACATCTCTTGTAGGTGAGCCAACATTTGACGAGCAATCCTGATATCTTCATGTTGGTGCTGAAGTTCATTAGACATTGAGCCTAATATGTTAATCCACTTATCTAGAGATGCTCTCTATTCAGCGGATGGATAAGCTGGTAAGGTGGAAGGATCCTGGTCCAATATATGAGTTAACTTTTCAGAATCCAAAATAATTTTGAAGTTTTGGAGCCAATCCTTGTAATTTGGTCCGGTCAGTCTATGGGTGTCCAGGATTCGTCCTAGTGGGTTGGATGCAGATATTTTCCTATAGAGAGTCAAAGTTTCTCGTTAGATATTATAATTAAGACTTAACCAATTTATTTAAAAATTTTATTTTTAAATAAATTAGCTTCCACTATTTTCTTGGATCCCTACACTTCCTCTGTAGAGATGCAAAAATCTCCATGATTAATAATTTTTAGTGGGTGGTGCGGGCTCATTAACTGACTCATCAGTCACCTAACAGTTATTGGTGATGGGTTAGCCGATGAGTGAACAACTCTTATTCAATGATTCTCCAATCATGGTGTACCAAACTTGGTCTTTAATTCATGAATCTCATCATGCTCGAAATATTGATCCACTCCTTAGTTAAGTCAGACCCACCATTTGCATAGATTGGATTTCTAATTGAGTCTCTCATCATATCCAAAATATTGAGCCTAATCCATCCTTCAGCCTATAGCATCCAATGCCTAATAGATATGGTTGCATCTTTCCAATGCAACTAAACCACTGTAACCAACTGAGAACAATCAACCCCAGGAAGGGCCCGCACATCTACAATGGTGGAAGACCTTAGCCTCAATCTTTTCTTAGGAAGATTTGATTTAGGTCTCATTAAACTAGACTTGACATAGTCATAACCATTATGACTAACCTAGTGGCATGGGTTAGCTCGGATTATTGACCACCTCAGATCAGAACTAAGCTAACAAACATGGCCAGGTAAGTGAGACCGGTGGAAGGGATATGTTATTAACTTGATAAGAACGCATTCGAGTTGAGTAGCTCTCAATTAAAAATCAGTCGTATCTGCCAAACTTATCTTAGACACCAAATTGTTGAGCCAGAACCAATTGGGTTAGCCTATAATCCAGACTCTAACCACTGAGCCTAATTAGGTCTTAGCTTGATCGATCACTCACATGACTCGATCTTGACCCAGACTTAATCCTATTAGGCTGGTCAATTTAAGCACTGTTGATCCCATCTAACCAACTCTTGATTCGATTTGATCAACCGCTTAGACCTAATTGAGCTACCCAAGCCCGAACCCAATATTATGAATATGTCTTAGATCTAAAATTCTCAATTTTAGATCTAACATATATTTCATAATCTTAATTCTTAATTAAGTTTAGGATTCACAAATAAAATATGTAAATAAAATCCTAGGGTTTCAGGATCTAGGGTTTTGCAGAAAGTAAGTTCTTGATTTTTGATTAAGGACGAATGCGCAGCACCCCTACACATCATAAGAACACCCCATCGAATGGAAGGAGAGGGCATTTAAATCCTACTTTATTCTTATGATCGGACGGCCAAGGGGAATGCCTTAATCAGAAATATAAATCTACAAAACTAGTTAGATCTACATCATATATCTCATATATAAAAATTGATCTAACTTAATACATGTTTTGCATACATCTCATATATCATATCATGCATATTTTTTTAGATCTAAATTATCTCATAATTATCTAAAAAATTAGATTTAAATTGATTACATCAAAATAAATTCTAATCTAGATAATTATGTAGAACTATTCTACAACTAGTCTAATCATGCATGCATCATATCTCATATGATCTAAAAATTAAATAATTTTATTTTTTATTTTTTAGATCTTATTATAATATTTATAATCATCAAAAAATAAAAAATAAATAGATCTAAAATTATAATTTAATCAAAATAAATCATGATCATGCAAGACTACGTATAGAACTATTCTATTTTACAGCTAGTCATGCATAATGTAGAACTTAGATCTATATTATTTAATTTTAATTTTTTTAATTTCAAATCTAATCACATCTAATGTGACATCTAAAATCATCTAATTTTAGATCAAAAATAAATAAAAATTAGATCTAAATAATTTATAGAACCTGGCTCTAATATCAGTTGAAGGAGAAATCCTGATTTCTTGGATCAGGTTCGTTCAAATCTAATCGGATCAAGAGAGATATTTTAAAAATTTCTCTTATATATCTGGATCAGATTTGAGATATTTCAAATCTAATTTTATATATCTAATAAATAAAATAAAAATAAATTAAATTAAATCTAAGTTAATTTATACCTTGATGTTGGGTAATCTGATTATCCTTTGATGATCCTGCCGATTGCCTGAGGTTCTGAATCTAGCTACGCAAGCGCCTGGCCTCTACCGGCATTCACTTGGACTAAATTCTGGAGATCTTCTCCTTCTTTATCACCTCTTCCAAAAATTAGATCTGGATCTGATTTGGAGGATCTTCAAAACTTCTTTTTGAAGATCTACTATCATCTCTACAGTAGTGTTGCCTTCTTCCTTTCTCATCAGCTTTTTCTTGCCTGGATCGCACCAAATTGGAGCTCAACTTTCCTTAGGCATGGAGAGGAGAGAGAGGATTAGAAGATGGCATGGAGGAGGGAGAGGGGCAGCCTTCGGGGCATGTGGCTAAGATGAAAACTCTCTAAAAGTGAGGCACAGATAGGGTTTATATAGACCCTGCTGTGCCATGCAGTGCCACATCATCCCTGGCCAATCATATCGCTTCATGCAATTAGATCTAAATCTGATTAGTGGAATGACATCACCTGATCTAATCAGATAAGGAGCCCCTCTAAATTCATCCTTAAGATGGTGCCTAAGACTGGATCAAAGTCTATAATCTTATGGTGCCACCTAGGTAGAAACCAAGAAGTAATCTGGAGTCCCATTCCGTATGGGACTCCTAGACGTCACTTATCCATGGGCGCACGCCTCCCTAGGCATGCACCCTACTTCTTTCCAATAGGTTGACTAGTCCAAAGGGATCAAGCCCCTATCTGCTCTCTAATAGGTGCATGACAAATGGGATAGATGTCCTAAGTGATCAAAGGTCAACATTTGACCAAAGTCAAAAGGAACAAGAATTAGCAAGTGACGAAAAATGGCAGATGTTGTCTCAAATTTATCTCATAAATTAAGACAATTCTTTTCTGACCTAAGACAAGCTTCTAGTCAGATCAAGTAAAGGTACCTGAGTGAGTACAAACTTATTTGGCTCAGTCAAGATAACTTTTAATGATAATTAAAAGGAGAACGTTAGGTCTCAATCGTGTGCTAGCACGATTTTCCTTGAACCTAATTGAATCTAATTCAAATCAATTAAACTAGATTAGTCCAATTGATGATATCCAGATCCAAACCCTTGTTTGTGTAACCCAGTTAGGTTCAGTTCTATATGGTAATGGGATATGTCATGATCTCTATCATCGACATCATCAAAACTTCTTCGATGGATCAGAACTCTTCTGATTCAGACAACTAGAATGATCGATCATCTAAATCATTCTAATTGCTTCCAAAATCCATCAGTGACACCTAGCAGTATATGGTGGCAACCCATCAAAATTAAAAAATGAACCTCTTGGTGCAGCTACTTGTGTGATTAAGTTCTTCTATCTTGAGCCCCGATCAGATTAGGGTTAAGGTGAACTCGTCAAATCCTAATTTCTATCATATGATTTAATCATTTGATTCAAGTTCGATGTGAAAATCTTAATAGAAACTCTTTCTATTATTTCACTCTGCCATGGCCATGGGCTTATGGACTTGATTCTCATGGTCATCATCATAGGACTGCTCATCCACCGAGGTAGATAGATTCCCTCTTGTGCAATCCAATTCCTACAATGAACATGCTATAGCCAACATACACCTCAGGATTTTGAATGGCTAGGAGATCTGAGTCATAGTGTAGTCAAACTATAACACCCTCAAGGTGAACTGTCGATGCACTTCAGGTCAAAGAACCTGGATGCACTACTACAGCTTCGAGTCAGTCATCGATGAGAAGGCAGACTTCCTTATGACTGCTCAAGATGGTCACGCTCAGTGCCCTTGTTCTCTAACGAGTACCTATACTCTCACTTTGATATCTCTACACCATAGACTCAAGACTCATTTACTATAAAAAGGTGATTGTACACCAACCTTCTGGATCAATCATCATCCTCATGATGATCCTACGGTCATAAGCATTTTATGAGTTAATAATGAAAATTCTTATCTTTAATTTTTAATGCTTGAAAATAAGAATTATCATTACCATTAACTCAAGGGATGTATCACAGACACTAAATACACATTTGTAATAGAAAATAATTTATTTTATTATTTATAGTCAAAATTATAATTTTGCTCTTAGAAGTGTATTACAAGTGTCAGCCAATTCTGGCTTCTAGGGCACACATATCTAACATGGGGTGCATGCTTAGGGTGGCGTGCATCCTCTCTCTTGCATCATTTAGTAGGAGGACAATAGCCCTAGATGCTCTCCTATAGGCGCATGATACATGGCCCCATGTCTAGGTGTCCAGGGTCAATAGTTGACCTATGTCCAAAAATAGAAATTAGCAGGTGATAGGAATTAGTAGGTATTGTCATAAATCCATCCAATGAATTAAGATAATCCTTTTTTGATCTGGACAAGTTTCAGTCAGACTAAGACAAGGTTCCTAAGTGAGCCCAAATAAATTTGGCTCAGTCGAGATGAACCTAAGTGATCACAAAAAGAAGAATATTAGGCTCAATCATGTGTTAGCATAATTTTTTCGAACCTAATTGGATCTAATCCAAATCAATTGAACTTGATTAGTCCAATTAATGACATCTAGATCCAAAACCTAGTTTGTGTAATCCAGTTAGGTTCAGTTTCATATGGTAATGAGATATGTCGTGATCTCTATCATCGACATCATCAAAACACCTTTTGATGGATCAGAACTTTTCTGATTCATACAATTAGAATGATAGATTAGCTAAATTATTTCAATTGCTCCCATAATTTACTAGTGACACCTAGCAGTATATGGTGGTAATCCATCAGAACTAAAAGTGATCCTTTTGGTGTAGCTACTTATGTGATTGGGTTCTTCTATCTTGAGCCATGACTGGATTAGGGTTAAGTTAAAATCATCAAACCCAATATCAGTCATATGAATTAATCATTCAATTCGTGTCCTATGTGAAATCTTAATAGAAACTCTTTCTATCATATTCACACTACCATGGCCATGGGCTTATGGACTCAATCTCATGATTATCATAGGTCAACTCTTCATCTACTAAGGTAGATAGTTCCCCTATTGGTGTAATCCAATTCCTATAATGAACATGCTATGGCCAACATACACCTTAGGATTTCGATGGCTAGAAGACCGAGTTATAGTGTAGTCAAACTATAACCCCTCAAGGTGAACTGCCGATGCACCTTAGGTTAAAGAATCAGACACACCACTACAGCATTGAGTCAGTCATCGACGAAAAGGTAGACTTCCTTATGACTACTCGAGGTGGTCATGCTCAGTACCCTTATTCTCTAACGAGTATCTATACTCTCGCTCTAATGTCTCCACATCGTAAATTCAAGACACATCTATCCTAAGAAAATGATCATACACCAATCTTTTGGATCGATCAACATCCTCGTGATGATCCTATGGTCGGGAGCAGTTTATGAGTTAATTATGAAAATTCATATCTTCAATTTTCAACTCTTGAAAATATGAACTATCATTATCATTAACTCAAAGGATGTATCACAGACACTTTAAATGTATACTGTGATAGAAAATAACTCTTTTATTAATTTATTAAAATTATAAAATTGCCTTTGAAAGTGTATTATAAGTGTTAGCCAATCTGGCTTCTAGGGCACACATCTAACATGATGCTATTTGATAAAATCTAAACTTTTCTTAAATCATGCCATCATTATTTGTTAAATATATTTTGATTATTAATTAGTATAATTATTGAGTGTGTTTGATTAATTTTGATGATTTATCAATGCTTATAATGATCATACTCTATGACTTGAATGTTTTGATATATTGCTTAAAACTACTATATCATGTTGGTTAACTATTTTAAGCTCTTTATTTTATCCTAAATTCAGAATGCTAGTTCAATCCTTTGTATCATGCCATATCAATCTTTAATTATTTAAGAAACCTAAATTGCTATGAGCTTGATTGTATGTGAAACTATTTGGGTGATAAACTTACAAATTGAACAAACTTTGTTATTTTTTCATAAGATACTTAACTATAAAGTTCTCCTAAAAATTTTATGGTCTAAATACTTGAAGAGTAAACATTCAATCATAAAAGATCTAGTGCTTGAAGTGTTAATTTGCATTGCATCTGTTAGATATGTGTGCCCTAGAAGCTAGAATTGGTTGACACTTGTAATACACATCTAAGGGCAAAATTATAATTTTAATTATAAATAATAAAATAAATTATTTTCTATTATAGTGTATATTTAAAAGTATCGGTGATATATTCCTTGAGTTAATGGTAATGATAGTTTATATTTTTAAGAGTTGAAAATTTAAGACATGAATTTTTATTATTAACTCATAAAATGCTCCCGACCATAGGATCATCATGAGGATGGTGATTAATCCAGAAGGTTGGTGTATGATTAATTCTTTAGGATAGATGAGTCTTGAGTCTATGGTGTAGAGATATCAGAGTGAGAGTACAGATACTTGTTAGAGAATGAGGGTACTGAGCGTGACCACTTCGAGCAGTCATGAGGAAGTCTATCTTCTTGTCGATGACTGACTCAAAGCTGCATTATGTGTCTGATTTTTTGATCTGAGGTACATCGACAGTTCACCTTGAGGGTGTTATAGTTTGACTACACCACAACTTGGTCTCCTAACCTTTCGAAATCTTGAGGTGTTTGTTGGCTATAATATGTTCATTATAGGAATTGGATTGCACCAATAGAAGATCTATCTACCTCGATAGATGAGGAGCAGCCCTATGATGATCATGAGAATCAAGTCCTTAAGCCCATGACCATGGTAGAGTAAAATGATAGAAAGAGTTTCTATTAGAGTTTTCATATCGGACTTGAATTGAATGATTAATTCATATGATGGAAATTAGGGTTTGACGAGATCACCTTAACCCTAATTCGATCAGAGCTCAAGATAGAGGAACTTAATCACACAAATAACTACACCAAGAGGTTCGTTCTCAGTTCTGATGGATTGCCACCATATACTGCTAGGTGTCACTAATGGATTTTGAAAGCAATTAGAATGATTTGGATGATCGATCATACTAGTTATCTAAATCAGAAAAGTTCTGATCCATCAGAAGGTATTTCAATGATGCCGATGATAGAGATCATGATATATCCCATTACTATATAGAACTAAATCTAACTGAATCACACAAACAAAAGTTTGGATCTAGATATCATCAATTGGACTAATCCAGTTCAATTGATTTGGATAAGATTTAATTAGGTTCAAGAAAATTGTGCTAGCATATGATTGAGCCTAAAATTCTCCTTTAACAATCATTAAAAGTTATCTCGACTAAGCCAAATATGTTTAGGCTCACTCAGGAACCTTTACTCGATCTGATGGGAACTTGTCGAGATCAAAAAAGGATTATCTTAATTTATGAGATAAATTTAAGACAACGCCTACCATTTTTCATCACCTGCTAAATCTTGTCTTTTGACTTTAGTCAAACGTTGATTTTTGATACTTAGACATCTGCCCATGTGTCATGCACCCATGTATCATGCACCCATAGGAGAGAGTTTTGATCTTTGTCCCCCTGCTAAAAGGAGGAAAGGGAGGGCGTGCACGCCTTGGGAGGCATGCACCCAAAGATGATAGAGTTTGGAGTCCCATACGGATGGGACTTCAGTTACTTGATGCATTTAACTTAGGTGATGCCAAAGACTCATCTTTGATCAGTCTTGGCACCACCTAAGGAGGTTTGTGGGAGACTTTAATCTAATTGGATCAGATAATGTCATCCCATCAATCAGATTTAGATCTAATTACACAAAGAGCCATGATTGGCTGGGATGATGTGGCACTGCATGGCGCAGCAGGGTCTATATAAACCCTGTCTGTGCCTAGGATTATGATGCTTGGTCCCTTGCCCATGCCATATAGCCCCTCTACCCTCTTTTCCATGCCTACCTCTAATTCTCTCTCTCCTCTCCATGCCAAAAAGGTTTTTGGGCTTTAGTTTGGTGCGATCCAAGCAAGAGAAAGATGATAAGAAAGGAAGAAGGCGGCACTGCTGCAAGAGACGACACCAGATCTTCAAAAGGTATTTTGAAGATCTTCAAGATTAGATCTAGATCTGATCTTTGAAAGATAGATTGAGAAGGAGGAGATCTCCAGATCCTGCTCGAGTGGATACCGACAGAGGCCAGATGATTGCATGGCTACATCCAAAACCTCAGGCAAACAATAGAATCATCATAGGATAATAGGATTGCCCAATAACAAGATACAAATTAAATTAGATTTAATTTATTTTTATTTTATTTTATTAAATTAATAAAATTAGATCTAAAAAGTATCAGATCTAATTTAGATCTAAGAAAAAAATATTTTAAAATATTTTTCTTGATCAAATCAGATCTGAACAAATCTGATCCAAAAATAAGATTTTTCCTTCAATTGGTATCAGAGCCAGGTTTCCATAATTATTTAAATTTTATTTTAATTTATTTTAATATAATAATTAGATAATTTTTGATATCACATGAGATGTGATTAGATTTAAAAATAAAAAATTAAAAAATTAAATAATCTGGATCTAATATGTATGAGATGCATGACTAGACTAGGAATAGAATTATTCTATGTATAGTCTAGGATGATCATAATTTTAATTTAATTAATTATAATTTTAGATCTATTTATTTATTATTTTTTGATGTTATAAACATTATAATTAGATGTAAAAAATAAAAAATAAATTTATTTAATTTTATTTATATGAGATATGATAGATGCATGTTTAGACTAGTTGTAGAATAGTTCTACAAAGTTGTTTTGAATAAATTTAATTTGATATGATCAAATTTAAGTTTTATTTTTTAGGTATTTATGAGATAATTTAGATCTTAAAACATGCATGATATGATACATGAGATGTATACAAAACATATTTTTAAAGTTAGATCAATTTTATATATGTGATATATATGTAGATCTAACTAGTTTTATAGATTCATCATATTTTTGATTAAGGCATTCCTCTTGGTCGTTCGATTATAAGAATAAAGTAGGATTTAAAAGCCCTCTCCTTCCATTCAATGGGGTGTTCTTATGATTTGTAGGGATGCTGCACGTTCGTCCTTAATTAGAAATCAAGAACTTATTTTCTGCAAAACCCTAGGTCCTGAAATCCTAAGATTTTATTTACATGTTTTATTTTTGAACTCCAAACTTAATTAAGAATTAAGATTATGAAATATATTAGATCTAAAATTAAAAATTTTTAGATCTAAGACATATTCATAAATTTGAATTCAGGCTTGGGTAGCTCAATTAGGTCTAGCGATTGATCAAATTGAATCAAAAGTCGATTAAATGGGATCAAGAGTACTTAAATTGACCAGCCTAATAGGATTAAGTCTGGATCTAGGTTGAGTCATATGGGTGATCGATTAAGTTAAGACCTAATTAGGCTCAGTGGTTAGAGTCTGGATTGTAGGCTAATCCGATTGGTTCTAGCTCAACAATTTGGTGTTTAAGGTAAGTTTGGCAGATACGACTGACTGGTTTTTAATTAGAAGCTACTCGACTCGAATATATTTTTATCGAGTTAATGGCATATCCCTTCCACCGGTCTCACTTACCTGACCATATTTATCGGCTCAGTCCTGATATGAGGTGGCTAATAATCCGAGCTAATCCATGCCACTAGGTTAGTCATAACGGTTATGACTATGTTAAGTCAAGTTTAAAGAGATCTAAAATAAATCTTTTTAAGAAAAGATTAAGTCTAAGATCTTCCACCATTGTAGATATGCGGGCCCTTTTCAGGGTTGATTGTTCTCGACTGATCACAATGGTTCAATTGCACTAAAAAGATGCCACCATATCTATTAGGCATCGAATGCTACAGGATGGAGGATGGATTGGGCTCAATATTTTGGATATGGTGAGAGACCCAATTAGAAATCCAATCTATGTAAATGGTGGGTCTAACTTAACTAAAGAGTGAATCAATATTCCAGACATGGTGAGATTCATGAATTAAAGATCAAGCATGGGTGCATCATGATTAGAGAATTATTGGATCAGAGTTGTTCACTCATTGGCTAATCCATTATCAATAACTATTAGGTGAGGTGATGAGTCAGTTGGTGAGACTGCACCATCCACTAGAAATCATTAATTATGAAGATTTTTGCATCTCTATAAAGGGAGTGTAGGGATCCAAGAAAATAGTGGAAGCTAATTTATTTTAAAAATTAAACTCCTAAATAAATTGGTCAAGTCTTAATTATAAAATCTAACTAGAAACTTTGACTCTCTACAGAAAAATGTTTGCATCCAACCCATTAGCACGTATCTTGGACACCCATAGACGGACTAGATCCAATTACAAGGATTGGCTCCAGAACTTTAAAATTATTTTGGGTTCTGAGAAGTTAACTCATGTATTGGACTAGGATCCTTCCACCTTACTAGCCCATCTGTCCACTGAATAGAGAGCATCTCTTGATAAATGGATGGATGAAGATAATTAGGTCAGATACTGCATGTTGGGCTCAATGTCTGATGAGCTTCAGTGCCAACATGAAGATATCAAGACTGCCTGCCAAATGTTGGCTCATCTATAAGAGTTGTTTGGTGAATAGAGTTGTGCAGCCAAATATCAGGTCACTAAATGACTTTTTTAAGGCTAAAAATACATGATGGGCAGTCAGTCCAAGATCATTGTCTGATGATGATTAAGAACTTGAAAGAGCTCGAGAAGCTCAGAGTGAAGTTAGATCAGAATCTACAGAATGACATAATTCTGCAATCCTTGACTGATGCATATGGATAGTTTATCATGAACTATCATATGCATAAACTTTAGAATACTCTGGCCGAACTTATGAACATGCTAGTTACTACTGAGCTTTCTATGAAAGGTTCTAAAGGCTCAGTGCTTGCTATGGAATGGACTTCTTTCAAGAAAAAGTCTTTTGGAAAGAAGAAGAAGTCTGTGAAAAGGCAAAAGATGGAAGGTGAAAAGAAAAAGAAGGCAGAGCTGAAGAAGAAAGCCGCTGACAAAGAAAAGTATTTCCATTGTAATACTAACGACCACTGGAAGCGAAACTACCCTATATACCTGGCCACCTTGAAGAATAAGAAGATGACAGGTCCTTCTGGAGGTATGCTTGTTATTAAATCTAATCTTATGATTTCTTCTACATCCAGTTGGATGCTTGACTCTGGTTCTAGTGCTCATTTATGCACTTCCATGCAGGGTCTTGAGGATAGTAGGAGGCTGAGGGATGATGAGATGATCCTACGCATAAAAAATGGAGCAAGAGTTGCTGCTGTGATTGTGGAAATCTATCCTCTTCGACTACCATCTAGCTTAGATTTAGTACTTAGGGATTGTTACTATGTGCCTGCTGCAAGTAGAAATTTGATTTCTATTTTATGTTCAGCACAAAAAGGCTATGTAATTAATTTTCTTAAGGACCATTATAATATTCTTTATGAAAGAAATAAAATTGCCAATGGTTTCCTCATTAAAGGTCTCTATCAGTTACATATTGATGTATCTATTTTTAATATCGAGCAAAATATGAATGCCATAAGATCAAAATGACCTAGGGATAGTCCAAATGATAGGTATCTGTGGCACCTAAGACTAGGTCATATAGTAGAAGATAGGATTAACAAATTGAAGAAAAATTAGGCTATTGAGTTCGTTGACTTTCGAGTCATATCCAATTTATGAATTTTGTCTTCCTAGCAAAATGACTAAGCTTCCTTTTGTAGGACATGGGGAAAGGGCCACGGATCTACTTGCCCTAGTACATACTGATGTATGTGGCCCATTTGATGTGCCGGCTAGAGGCAACTTTGTCTACTTCATAATCTTTATCGATGATTTATCTCGATATGGGTATGTGTATCTTGTGAGATACAAGTTTGAAGTTTTTAAAAAGTTTGAGAAATTCAGACATGAAGTCGAAAAGCAAACTGAAAAATCCATTAAGGTTCTTTGATCAGATCGAGGAAGTGAATATCTTAGTCGAAAATTTCTAGACTATCTCAAGTAAAATGGCATAATCTCTCAATGGACTCCACCTAAAATACCTCAACTCAATGGAGTTTTAGAATGGAGGAATCGAACCCTATTAGATATGGTCCGATCTAGATGAGCTTCATAGATCTTTTTGATTTTTTTGGGGATATAGTCTGTTAATTGCTATATACATACTGAATAGGGTTTCCTCTAAAACCGTTCCTACCATACTGTATGAGATATGGCATGATAAGAAACCAAGTCTGAGTCATCTCAGAATTTGGGGTTATCTGGCTCATGTCAAAAGATAATAAGCGGACAAGTTAGACTTCAGGTCCTTTAGAGCTTGATTTATAGGATATCCTAAAGAGTCATTAGGATATTATTTTTATATTTTAGAAGATCTTATGAGTTAGCATGCCATCTTTCTTGAAAAATAGTTTATTCAAGATAGCAGCATTGGATAGCAGATCAAGCTCGAGGAGAAAGTCTCACAAGAGCAACGAGCTAAGGACCCCATTGAATCAAATTAGGTTGAGCCAATACAATCACTACCTCTTCCACCTCATAGATCAGAAAGGGTTTTCATCCTCTTGAGAGGTACTTAGGTACTATTTCAGAGGAAATAGAAAAAATGTTTCTTGTAGGTAATGGGTTTCATGGTGATGATCCCAAAACTTATGACGAGGCGATATCGGATATCGACTTTGAAAAATGGTTAGATGCAATGAAGTCAGAAAATGACTCGATGCACTCAAACCAAGTCTGGACCTTGGTAGATCCACCAGAAGGTATAGTACCTATTGGATGTAAATGGATCTACAAGAGGAAGATTGGTGCAGATGGGAATGTGGAGACATTCAAGGCTAGATTAGTGGCATAAGGTTATAGTCAATACGAAGGCATTGACTATCAGGATATCTTTTCGCCAGTAGCTATGCTAAAATTCATTCGCACATTGCTTGCTGTTGCAGCCTATTTCGATTATGAAATATGTTAAATGGACGTGAAAATGGCATTCTTAAATGGATATCTTGAGAAAGATATCTATATGGAACAGGCGCTAGGTTTCACATCCGTTGATGATGATCACAAGGTATGCAAGCTGCAAAGATCCATATATGGACTTAAGCAAGCATCTCAGAGTTGGAATACTCATTTTAATGATGTGATCAAATTATTTGATTTTATAAAAAATGAGGAGGAACCATGTATCTTCAAAAAGATCAGTGGAAGTGCTGTTATCTTTCTCATATTATACGTGGATGATATCCTCCTTATTGGGAATGATATTCCCATGTTGACCATAGTTAAAATATGGTTATCTAAAGAATTCTCTATGAAAGACCTAGGAGAAGCATCCTTCATTCTAGGAATTAAGGTCTATAGAGATAGATCGAATAGGATGCTAGGTCTTTCACAAAAGATGTACATAGAGGAAGTGCTTAAGAGGTTTAGCATGAAAAACTTCAAGAGGGGTTTGGTACCCTTTAGACATGGCATTCATCTCTCTAAGAAGATGTGCCCTAGCACACTTGAGGAGATAGAATGCATAGCAAGATCCCTTATGCTTCAGCAATAGGGAGTCTCATGTTTGCCATGTTATGTACATGGCCTGATATAGCCCATGCTGTGAGTGTCACGAGTAGATATTAGTCAAATCCAGATGAAGAATACTAGACTTTTATGAAATGTATCCTTAAGTGCTTGAGAAGAACTAAGGATATGTTGTTGATTTTTGGTAATAGAGAACTCAAAGTCCAGGGATTTACAGACTCGAATTTTATGTTCGATATAGATGATCGAAAGTCGACATCTGGGAGTCTGTTTGTGTGTAATGATGGTGCTATCAGTTGAAAGAGCTTCAAGCAGACAGTGATAGCAAATTTCACCATAGAAGCTGAGTACATCGCTGCATCAGAAGCTACGAAGGAGGTATTCTGATATAAAAAATTTGCTGCAGAGGATCGAAGCGATGCCATCGAATGCCATTCCTCTATACTGTGACGATAATGGTGCCATAGCCCTTGCTAAGGAGCTGAGGTCTTATCAAAAATCCAAGCACATCGAGCAGCAATACCATCTTATTCGTGATTATCACGAGAAAGATTACGTCGAGGTTAAGAGAATCAACTCTGCAAACAATATGGTAGACCCACTCACAAAGCCATTAGGCCAGCAAAAGATCGAAGCCCACCTTGAGAAGATGGAACTTAGATTTGTAGCGAATTGGCTTTAGGTCAAGTGAGAGTTTGTTAGATATGTGTGCCCTAGAAGCCAAAATTAGCTGACACTTGTAATACACATCTAACCAAAATTATAATTTTGACTATAAATAATAAAATAGATTATTTTTTATCATAGTGTGTATTTAAAAGTGTCTGTGATATATCCCTTGAGTTAATGGTAATGATAGTTCATATTTTCAAGAGTTAAAAATTTAAGACATGAATTTTTATTATTAACTCATAAAATGCTC
>QRFJ01001932.1:55096-111452 GCA_006176705.1 Cocos nucifera
ATAGAAAAGAAAGAGAGATTAGTTTGGCTTTTTCTTACTTCATGTCTGAATTTCTAACTTTTTAAAAACTTAACTTTATCTCAGGATACACATATCCATAACGATAGTAATCATCGATAAAGTTATGAAGTAGACAAAGTTGCCTTTAGCCGGCAATCAAATGGGCAGCACACACTAGTATGTACTAGGGCAGAGAATCCGTGCCCTTTCCCCATGTCCTACAAAGGAAGCTTAGTCATTTTGCTATGAAAATAAATTAAATTGGATATGACTGAAGTCAAGAACTCAATAGTACTATTTTCTTCAATTTGTTAATCTATCTTTTACTATTGACAGTACTTAGGTGCCATAATACTATCATTTGGACTATCTACCTAGCATTTTGATCTTTATTGGCATTCAATATTCTCGAATATTAAAAATAGATAATCAAATGTACTGATAGAGACCTTTAATGAAAACACATGGCAATTTTATTTCTTTCATAAAGAATTATAATGTCTTAAGAAATAATTACATAGCCTTTTTGCAACATAAAATAGAAATCAAATTCTCTACTTGACCAGGCACAAAGTAAACAGATCTAAGTTTATAATTAAGATTTTATGTTAGATATATGTGCCCTAGAAGCCAGAATTGGCTGACACTTGTAATACACTTCTAGGGGCAAAATTGTAATTTTGACTATAATCAATAAAATGGGTTATTTTCTATCACATATGTGTATTTAGTGTCTGTGATACATCCTTTGAGTTAATGGTAATGATAATTCATATTTTCAAGAGTTGAAAATTTAAGACATGAATAATCATTATTAACTCATAAATGCTCCCGACCATAGGATCATCACGAGGATGGTGATTGATCCGGAAGGTTGGTGTACAATCGCTTCTCTTTAGTAGATGAGTCTTGAGTCTACGGTGTGGAGACACCGGAGCGAGAGTACAGGTACTCGTTAGAGAACGAGGGCACTGAGCGTGACCACCTCGAGTAGTCATTAGGGAGTCTACCTTCTCGTCAATGACTGACTCGATGCTGCAGTAGTGTGTCTGGTTCTTTGACCTGAGATGCATCGGCAGTTCACCTTGAGGGTGTTATAGTTTGACTACACCATTACTCGGTCTCCTAGCCATATGGAACCCTGAGGTGTATGTTGGCTATAGCATGTTCATTGTAGGAACTGGATTGCATCAAGATGGAATCTATCTACCTCGGTGGTAGAGGAGCAGCCCTATGATGATCATGAGAATCAAGTCCAGAAATCCATGGCCATGGTAGAGTGAAATAATAGAAAGAGTTTCTATTTAGATTTTCACATTGGACTCGAATCGAATGATTACATCATATGACAGAGACTAGGGTTTGACGAGTTCACCTTAACCCTAATCTGATCGGGGCTCAAGATAGAAGAACTTAATCACACAGGTAGCTGCACCAAGAGGTTCGCATTCAGCTCTGATGGGTTGCCACCATATACTGCTAGGTGTCACTGGTGGATTTTGGGAGCAATTAGAATGATTTAGATGATCGATCATTCTAGCTGTTCGAATCAGAAGAGTTCTGATCCATCGAAAGGAGTTTCGATGATGTCGATGATAGAGATCATGACATATCCCATTACCATACAGAACTGAACCTAACTGGGTCACACAAACAAGGGTTTGAATCTGGTGATCATCAATTGAACTGATCTAGTTCAATTGATCTGAATGAGATTCAATTAGGTTCAAGGAAAATCGTGCTAGCACTCGATTGAACCTAACGTTCTTCTTTTACTATCATAAATAAGTTGTCCTGACTGAGCCAAAGGAGTTTGTGCTCAATCAGAGGCCTTCATATGGTCTGACTGGAGGTTGTCCAAGTCAGAAAAGGTTGTCTTATTTTGTAAGACATTACCTGCCATTTTTGGTCACCTGCCATTTCTTGTTCTTTGACTTTGGTCAAAAGTCTACCTTTGACTGGTCAAACGTTGACCATTGACACTTTGACTTTTGACCACATGTCATGCACCTATTGGAGAGCTGGTGGGGGCCTGTCCCCCTGCCAGAACCTGGCAAGGAGAAGGGCGCACGCCACCCTTGGCGTGTGCCCAAGTTGGAGGCGCCTAGGAGTCCTTGTTGGACAAGGACTCCATCTCCTTTTTGGATTCCAATTAGAGTTCTACTAAGAACCAACTTTGACTGGTCTTAGGCGCCCTCTAAGGAGGAATCCAGGGGACTCTATTCCCACCAATCAGATTTAGATCTGATTTCACAAAGGGTTGTGATTGGTTGGGAAGGAAGAGGAGTTGGATCACAGAGCAGTCTATAAATAAGACCCTGCGCCCAACCCAGATTGTAATTGGAAATTGATTGAAAGAATTTCACAATTCCCATGCCCCAAGGCTGCCTCTCCCCTCCTTCCTCCATGCCAAACCACCTTCTCCCCTTCTCCTCTCCACGTCCAAAAGGAGTTTTGGACCTTGGTTGGTGCGATTCCAGATCAAAGAAAGGCGATCAAAAGCTAGAAGGCTGCGCTGCTGCAAAGGACGACTGCTGATCTTCAAAAGGAGTTTTGAAGATCCTCCAGATCAGATCCAGATCTAATTTTTGGAGGTGTGATAGAGAAGAAGAGGATCTCCAGATCCAAGCCTGAGTGGATATCGGTAGAGGCCAGGCGCTTGCGTGGCTAGATCCAGAACCTTCCGCTGCATACAGGATCATCAACAGGGTAATAGGATTACCCAAATCAAGGTAAATTAAATTTGATTTAATTTATCTTATTTTATTTTATTTATTAAAATAATAAGAATCAGATCTGAAATATATCAAGATCTGATTGAGATCAAGAGAAAAAATTTTTGAAATATATCTCTTGATCTGATCAGATCTGGAACGAACCTGGACCGGGAAATCAGGATTTCCCTTCAACTGGTATCAGAGCCATGGTTCTAAAATTGTTTAGATCTGATTTTAAATTTATTTTAATTAGAAAATAAAGTGATTTCAGATGTCACATGAGATGTGATCAGATCTGAAATCAGAAAAAATTAAAATTAAATGATTTGGATCTAAGAATTATGAAGATATGCATGACTAGTTCTAGAATAGAATAGTTCTATAGAATAGTTCTTGCATGTTCTTTGATTTAATCTGATTAAATCATATTTTAGATCTATCTTATTTACTATTTTTTGATATTATAAGTGTTATAATAACATCTAAAAAATAGCAAATAAAAATTATTTAATTTTAAATATCATATGAGATATGATTGATGCATGTCTAGACTAGTTGTAGAATAGTTCTACATAATTATCTAGATTAGAATTTATTTTGATTAGATCAATTTAAATCTAATTTTTTAGATTATTATGAGATAATTTAGATCTGAAAAAATATGCATGATTATGATACATGAGATGTATGCAAAATATGCCATGATTAGATCTAATTTGTATATGAGATATATGATATAGATCTAATAACTGTTTTGTAGTATTGACATGTTCCTGATTAAGGCGTTCCTCTTGGCCGTCCGGTCATAAGAACGAAGAAGGGTTTAAAGGCCCTCTCTTCCCATTCGATGGGGTGTTCTTATGATGTGTAGGGGTGCTGCGTGTTCGTCCTTAATCAGAAACCCAAAACTTACTTTCTGCAAAACCCTAGATCCTGAAACCCTAGGATTTATTGTGCATATTTTGTTTATGAACCCTACTTAATTAAGAATTAAGTTTATGGAATATTAATTAGGTCTAAAATTGAGAATTTCAGATCTAAGACATATTCATAATACTGGGTTCGGGCTTGGGTAGCTCAATTAGGTCTAAGCGGTTGATCAAACCGAATCAAGAGTTGGTTAGATGGGATCAACAATGCTTAAATTGACCAGCCTAATAGGATTAAGTCTGGGTCAAGATCGAGTCACGATCAAGCAAGACCTAATTAGGCTCAGAGGTTAGAGTCTGGATTGTAGGCTAACCCAATTGGTTCTGACTCAACAATTTGGTGTCTAAGGTAAGTTTGGCACAGACGACCGACTGGTTTTTAATTGGAAGCTACTCGACCTGAATGCGTTCTTGTACGAGTTAATGGCATATTCCTTCCACCGGTCTCACTTACCTGGCCATATCTGTTGACACAGTTCTGATCTGAGGTGGTCAATAATCCGAGCTAACCCATGCCACTAGGTTAGTCATAATTGTTATGACTAAGCCAAGTCTAGTTTAATGAGACCTGAATCAATTCTCCCTAAGAAAAGATTAAGTCTGAGGTCTTCCACCATTGTAGATGTGCGGGCCCTTCCCGGGGTTGATTGTTCTCGGCTGGATACAGTGGCTCAGTTGCACCGGAAGATGCAACCATGTCTATTAGGCATTGGATGCTATGGGCTGGAGGATGAGTTGGGCTCAATATTTCGGATACGGTGAGAGACTCAATTAGGAACCCAGTCTATGCAAATGGTGGGTCTGACTTAACTAAGGAGTGGATCAATATTTCGGATACGATGAGATTCATGAATTAGAGACCAAGTTTGGGTGCACCATGATTAGAGAATCATTGAACAAGAGTTGTTCACTCATTGGCTAACCCATCACCAATAACTGTTAGGTGAGGTGATGAGTCAGTTGGTGAGACCGCACCACCCACTAGAAATCATTAATCATGGAGATTTTCGCATCTCTACAGAGGGAGTGTAGGGATCCGAGAAAATAGTGGGAGCTAATTTGTTTAAAAATAAAATCCCTAAACAAATTGGTCAAGTCAAAATTACAGTATCTAACTAGAATCTTTGACTCTCTACAGGAAAATGTCTGCGTCCAACCCACTGGCACGTATCCTAGACACATAGACTGACTGGACCCAATTATAAAGATTGGCTCAGGAACTACAAAATTATTTTGGGTTCAGAGAAGTTAACACATGTTTTGGACCAGGACCCTCCCACCTTACCAGCCTCGTCCATCCTGTTGAACAGAGAGCGTCTCTGAAAAAATGGATTGACGAAGATAATAAGGCCAGATATTACATGTTGGGCTCGATGTCTGATGAGCTCCAGCGCCAACATGAAGATATCGGGACTGCTCGCCAAATGTTGGCTCACCTGCAGGAGATGTTTGGTGAACAGAGTCGCGCAGCCAAATATCAAGTCACGAAATGACTTTTTAAGGCTAAGATGCGTGATGGGCAGTCAGTCCAAGATCACTGTCTGACAATGATCAAGGACATGGAAGAGCTTGAGAAGCTCGGTGTGAAGTTGGACTTGGATCTGCAGAACGATATTATTCTGCAATCCTTGACTGATGCATATGGGCAATTCATCATGAATTACCACATGCATAAACTTCAAAATTCCTTGGCCGAGTTAATGAATATGCTGGTTACCGCTGAGCTTTCTATGAAAGGTTCTAAAGGCTCAGTTCTTGCTATGGAACGGACTTCTTCCAAAAGAAAGTCTTATGGAAAGAAAAAGAAGTCTGTGAAAAAGCAAAAGGTGGAAGGATCAAAGAAGAAGAAGGCAGAAGCCGAAGAAAAAGGCCGATGGCAAAGGAAAGTGTTTCCATTGCAACAGCGACGGCCATTGGAAGCGGAACTGCCCTACTTACCTGGCCACCCTGAAGAACAAGAAGGAAGGTCCTTCTGGAGGTATGCTCGTTATTGAGTCTAACCTTACGGTTTCTTCTGCATCCAGTTGGGTGCTTGACTCTGGTTCTAGTGCTCATCTGTGCACTTCTATGCAGGGTCTTGAGGATAGCAGGAGGCTGAGGGATGGAGACATGATCCTACGCATCGGTAATGGAGCAAGAGTTGCTGCAGTAGCCGTGGGAACATACCCTCTTCGATTACCATCTGGTTTAGACTTAGTTTTTGAAAGACTGTTATTTTGTGCCTGCAGCCAGCAGGAATTTGATTTCTGTTTCATGCTTAGCACAAGAAGGTTATGTGATCACCTTCTTTAAGGACCATTGTAACATTCTTTATGAAAGAAATAAAATTGCAAATGGTTTCCTTATTAATGGTCTTTATCAGCTACATATTGATGTACCTGTTTCTAACTATCGAGCAAAACGTGAATGCCAAACGACCTAGGGATAGTCCAAACGACAGATATCTATGGCACCTGAGATTAGGTCATATAGCAGAAGATAGGATTCAACAAATTGGAGAAAAATGGGCTATTGAGTCCATTGACTTTTGAGTCATATCCAACTTGTGAATCTTGTCTTCAAGGCAAAATGACTAAACTCCCTTTTGTTGGACATGGGGAGAGGGCCACAGATCTCCTTGCCCTAGTACATACTGATGTGTGCGGCCCATTTGATGTGCCGGCTAGAGGCAATTTTGTCTACTTCATTACCTTTACCGATGATCTGTCTAGGTATGGGTATGTGTATCTTATGAGACACAAGTCTGAAGCTTTTGAAAAGTTCAAAGAATTCAGACATGAAGTAGAAAAACAAACTGGAAAACCCATTAAGGTTCTTCGATCAGATCGAGGAGGTGAATACCTTAGCCGGGAATTCCTAGACTATCTTAAGGAAAATGGCATAGTCTCTCAATGGACTCCACCAGGAACACCTCAACTCAACGGGGTTTCAGAATGGAGAAATCGGACTCTATTGGATATGGTTCGATCCATGATGAGCTTCACAGACCTCCCTGATTTTCTTTGGGGACACTCATTATTAACTTCAATTCTATCTACTGAATAGGGTTCCCTCTAAAACCGTTCCTACCACACCGTATGAGATATGGCACGGTAAGAAACCAAGTCTGAGTCATCTCAGAATTTGGGGTTGTCCGGCTCATGTCAAAAGACAACAAGCGGACAAGTTAGAGTTTAGGTCCTTTAGAGCTCGATTCATAGGATATCCTAAAGAGTCATTAGGATACTATTTCTACATTCCAGAAGACCACAATGTGATTGTGAGTCGACATGCCATCTTTCTTGAAAAATAGTTTATTCAAGATAGCGGCATTGGAAAGCAGATTAAGCTTGATGAGAAAGTCTCACAAGCAGAACGAGCTAAGGACCAAGTGGAACCAAATCAGGTTGAGCCAATAAGAACACTACCTCCTCCACCTCGTAGATCGGAAAGAGTTTTCCCGTCCCCCTGAAAGATACTTAGGTATTATTTCAGAGGATGTAGAGGAAATGTTCCTCATAGGTAATGGTGCTCATGGTGATGATCCCAAAACCTACAACGAGGCGATATCAGATATCGACTCCGAGAAATGGCTTAGAGGCAATGAAGTCAGAAATTGACTCGATGCACTCAAACCAAGTCTGGACCTTGGTAGATCCACCAGAAGGTATAGTACCTATTGGGTGTAAATGGATCTTCAAGAGAAAGATTGGTGCAGATGGGAATGTGGAGACATTCAAGGCTAGACTAGTGGCAAAAGGTTATAGTCAACGCGAAGGCATTGACTATCAGGATACCTTTTCCCCAGTAGCTATGCTAAAATCCATCCGCACATTGCTTGCTGTTGCAGCCTATTTCGATTATGAAATATGGCAAATGGACGTGAAAACGGCATTCCTAAATGGATATCTTGAGGAAGATATCTATATGGAACAGCCGCTAGGTTTCACATCCAGTGATACTGATCACAAGGTTTGCAAGCTGCAAAGGTCCATATATGGACTTAAGCAAGCATCTCGGAGCTGGAACACTCGTTTCAATGATGTGATCAAAAAGTTTGGTTTCATCAAAAATGAAGAGGAACCATGTGTTTTCAAAAGGGTCAGTGGGAGCGCTGTTGTCTTCCTCGTATTGTACGTGGATGACATCCTCCTTATTGGGAATGATATTCCCATGTTGACATCAGTCAAGATGTGGTTGTCCAAGGAATTCTCCATGAAAGACCTAGGTGAAGCATCCTTTATTCTAGGAATTAAGGTCTATAGGGATAGACCGAATAGGATGCTAGGACTTTCACAGAAGATGTACATAGAGGAAAGTACTAAAGAGGTTTAGTATGGAAAACTCTAAGAGGGGATTAATACCCTTCAGACATGGTATTCATCTTTCCAAGAAGATGTGCCCCTAGCACACCTGAGGAAATAGAACGCATGAGCAAGATCCCTTATGCTTCTGCAATAGGGAGCCTCATGTATGCCATGCTATGTACACGACCTGATATAGCCCATGCTGTGAGTGTCACAAGCAGATATCAGTCAAATCCAGGTGAAGAACACTGGACTTCTGTGAAATGTATCCTTAAGTACTTGAGAAGAACTAAGGATATGATGTTGGTCTTTGGTAATGGAGAACTCCAAGTCCAGGGATACACAGACTCGGACTTCATGTCCGATATAGATGATCGAAAGTCGACATCTGGAAGTCTGTTTGTGTGCAATGGTGGAGCTGTCAGCTGGAAGAGTTCCAAGCAAACTGTGATAGCAGATTCCACCATGGAAGCAGAATATATAGCTGCATCAGAGGCTGCAAAGGAAGCATTCTGGTACAAGAAGTTTGCTGCAGAAATTGGAGTAATGCCATCAGATGCCATTCCTCTTATACTGCGACAACAATGGCGCCATAGCCCTTGCTAAGGAGCCGAGGTCTCACCAGAAGTCCAAGCACATTGAGCGGCGATATCATCTCATCCGCGATTACCTTGAGAAAGGTTACGTTCGAGGTCAAGAGAGTCAACTCCACAGATAATGTGGCAGACCCACTTACAAAGCCGTTGGGCCAGCAGAAGATCGAAGCCCACCTTGAGAAGATGGGACTTAGACTTGTAGCCAATTGGCTTTAGGACAAGTGGGAGATTGTTAGATATATGTGCCCTAGAAGCCAGAATTGGCTGACACTTGTAATACACTTCTAGGGGCAAAATTATAATTTTGACTATAATCAATAAAATGGGTTATTTTCTATCACATATGTGTATTTAGTGTCTGTGATACATCCTTTGAGTTAATGGTAATGATAATTCATATTTTCAAGAGTTGAAAATTTAAGACATGAATAATCATTATTAACTCATAAAATGCTCCCGACCATAGGATCATCACGAGGATGGTGATTGATCCGGAAGGTTGGTGTACAATCGCTTCTCTTTAGTAGATGAGTCTTGAGTCTACGGTGTGGAGACACCGGAGCGAGAGTACAGGTACTCGTTAGAGAACGAGGGCACTGAGCGTGACCACCTCGAGTAGTCATTAGGGAGTCTACCTTCTCGTCAATGACTGACTCGATGCTGCAGTAGTGTGTCTGGTTCTTTGACCTGAGGATGCATCGGCAGTTCACCTTGAGGGTGTTATAGTTTGACTACACCATTACTCGGTCTCCTAGCCATATGGAACCCTGAGGTGTATGTTGGCTATAGCATGTTCATTGTAGGAACTGGATTGCATCAAGATGGAATCTATCTACCTCGGTGGTAGAGGAGCAGCCCTATGATGATCATGAGAATCAAGTCCAGAAATCCATGGCCATGGTAGAGTGAAATAATAGAAAGAGTTTCTATTTAGATTTTCACATTGGACTCGAATCGAATGATTACATCATATGACAGAGACTAGGGTTTGACGAGTTCACCTTAACCCTAATCTGATCGGGGCTCAAGATAGAAGAACTTAATCACACAGGTAGCTGCACCAAGAGGTTCGCATTCAGCTCTGATGGGTTGCCACCATATACTGCTAGGTGTCACTGGTGGATTTTGGGAGCAATTAGAATGATTTAGATGATCGATCATTCTAGCTGTTCGAATCAGAAGAGTTCTGATCCATCGAAAGGAGTTTCGATGATGTCGATGATAGAGATCATGACATATCCCATTACCATACAGAACTGAACCTAACTGGGTCACACAAACAAGGGTTTGAATCTGGTGATCATCAATTGAACTGATCTAGTTCAATTGATCTGAATGAGATTCAATTAGGTTCAAGGAAATCGTGCTAGCACTCGATTGAACCTAACGTTCTTCTTTTACTATCATAAATAAGTTGTCCTGACTGAGCCAAAGGAGTTTGTGCTCAATCAGAGGCCTTCATATGGTCTGACTGGAGGTTGTCCAAGTCAGAAAAGGTTGTCTTATTTGTAAGACATTACCTGCCATTTTTGGTCACCTGCCATTTCTTGTTCTTTGACTTTGGTCAAAAGTCTACCTTTGACTGGTCAAACGTTGACCATTGACCACTTTGACTTTTGACCACATGTCATGCACCTATTGGAGAGCTGGTGGGGGCCTGTCCCCCTGCCAGAACCTGGCAAGGAGAAGGGCGCACGCCAAGGGTGGCGTGAGCCCAAGTAGGAGGCGCCTAGGAGTCCTTGTTGGACAAGGACTCCACCTCCCTTTTGGATTCCAATTCAGAGTTCTACTAAGAATCCAAGTTTGACTGGTCTTAGGCGCCCTCTAAGGAGGAATCCAGGGGTCTCTATTCCAACCAATCAGATTTAGATCTGATTTCACAAAGGGTTGTGATTGGTTGGGAGGAAGAGGAGTTGGATCACAAGCTTAGTCTATAAATAAGACCCTGCGCCCAACCAACTAATTCAATGAAATTCAATTGAGAATTGAAAACCCCACGCCCCAAGGCTGCCTCTCCCCTCCTTCCTCCATGCCATAGCTTCTTCTCCCCTTGCTCTCCACGTCCAAAAGAGTTTTGGACTTAGGTTGGTGCGATTCAGATCAAAGAAAGGCGATCAAAAGCAAGAAGGCTGCACTGCTGTAAAAGGACGACTGCTGATCTTCAAAAGGAGTTTTGAAGATCCTCCAGATCAGATCCAGATCTGATTTTTGGAGGTGTGATAGAGAAGAAGAGGATCTCTAGATCCAGCCCGAGTGAATACTGGTAGAGGCCAGGCGCTTGCGTGGCTAGATCCAGAACCTTCCACTGCAAATAGGATCATCAACAGGGTAATAGGATTACCCAAATTCAGGTAAATTAAATTTGATTTAATTTATCCTTATTTTATTTTATTTATTAAAATAATAAGAATCAGATCTGAAACACATCAAGATCTGATTGGGATTAAGAGAAAAATTTTTGAAATATATCTCTTAATCTGATCAGATCTGAACGAACCTGGTCCGGGAAATCAGGATTTTTCCTTCAGTCTAAACCAGATGATAATCGAAGAGGGTATGTTCCCATGGCCACGACAGCAACTCTTGCTATATTTTTGAGGCATAGGATCATCTCACCATCCCTCAGCCTCCTGCTATCCTCAAGACCCTGCATGAAAGTGCATAGGTGAGCACTAGAATCAGAGTCAAGCACCCAATTGGATGTAGAAGAAATTGTAAGGTTAGATTCAATAATGAGCATACCTCTAGAAAGACCTGCCTCCTTCTTCTTTTGGATGGCCAGGTATGTATGGTAATTTTGCTTTTAGTGGTCGTTGTTGTTGCAATGGAAACACTTTTCTTTGTCAGTGGCCTTCTTTAGCTCTACCTTTTTCTTCTTTCCTCCTTCCACCTTCTATTTT
This sequence comes from Cocos nucifera, assembly GCA_006176705.1. NCBI lineage: Eukaryota > Viridiplantae > Streptophyta > Magnoliopsida > Arecales > Arecaceae > Cocos > Cocos nucifera. Next base: position 66,525 of record QRFJ01001932.1, read on the forward strand.
TTCACAGACTTCTTCTTCTTTCCAAAAACTTTCTCTTGAAAGAAGTCCATTCCATAGCAAGCACTGAGCTTTTAGAACCTTTCATGGAAAGCTCAGCGGTAACCAGCATGTTCATAAGTTCAGCCAGGGAATTTTGAAGTTTATGCATATGGTAGTTCATGATGAGCTGTCCATACGCATTAGTCAAAGATTGCAGAATTATATCATTCTACAGATCCAAGTCCAACCTCACTCCGAGCTTCTCAAGCTCTTCCAAGTTCTTGATCATCATCAGATAATGATCTTGGACGGACTGCCCATCACGCATCTTAGCCTTGAACAGTCATTTAGTGACTTGATACTTGGCTGCGCGACTCCGTTCACCAAACATCTCCTATAGGTGAGCCAACATTTGGTGAGTAGTCCTGATATCTTCATGTTGGCACTGAAGTTCATCAGACATCGAGCCCAACATGTAGTATTTGGCCTTATTATCTTCGTCTGTCCACTTATCCAGAGATGTTCTCTATTCAGCGGATGGACGAACTGGTAAGGTGGGAGGGTCCTGATCCAATACATGAGTTAACTTCTCGAAATCCAAAATGATTTTGAAGTTTCGGAGCCGATCCTTATAATTTGGTCCGATCAGTCTATGGGTGTCCAGGATTCATGCTAATGGGTTGGATGCAAATATTTTCCTATAGAGAGTCAAAGTTTTTAGTTAGATATTGTAATTAAGACTTAACCAATTTATTTAAAAATTTTATTTTTAAATAAATTAGCTCCCACTATTTTCTCAAATCCCTACACTTCCTCTATAGAGATGCAAAAATCTCCACGATTACTAATTTCTAGTGGGTGGTGCAGTCCCACCGACTTACTCATCACCTCACCTAACAGTTATTGGTGATAGGTTAGCCAATGAGTGAACAACTCTTGTTCAATGATTCTCTAATCATGGTGCACCTTAACTTGGTCTCTAATTCATGAATTTCACCGTGTCCAAAATATTGATCCACCTCTTAGTTAAGTCAGACCCACTATTTGCACAGATTGGATTCCTAATTGGGTCTCTCACCGTATCCAAAATATTGAACCCAATCCATCCTCCAGCCTGTAGCATCCAATGCCTAATAGACATGGTTGCATCTTCTCGATGCAACTGAACCACTATATCAATCGAGAACAATCAACCCTGAGATGGGCCTGCACATCTATAATGGTGGAAGACCTTAGACTTAATCTTTTCTTAGGGAGATTTGATTTAGGTCTCATTAAACTAGACTTGACATAGTCATAACCATTATGACTAACCTAGTAGCATGGGTTAGCTCAGATTATTGACCACCTCAGATCAGAACTGAGTCAACAAATATGGCTAGGTAAGTGAGACCGGTGGAAGGGATATGCCATTAACTCGATAAGAATGCATTCGAGTCGAGTAGCTCCCAATTAAAAATCAGTCGATCGTATCTGCCAAACTTACCTTAGACACTAAATTGTTAAGCCAGAACCAATCAGGTTAGCTACAATCCAGACTCTAACCACTGAGTCTAATTAGGTCTTAGCTTGATCAATCACTCACATGACTCGATCTTGACCCAGACTTAATCCTATTAGGCTGGTCAATTTAAGCACTATTGATCCCATCTAACCAACTCTTGATTCGGTTTGATCAACCGCTTAGACCTAATTGAGCTACCCAAGCCTGAACCTAATTTTATGAACATATCTTAGATCTAAAAATTCTTAATTTTAGATCTAATATGTTTCATAATCTTAATTCTTAATTAAGTTTAGGGTTCATAAACAAAATATATAAATAAGATCCTAGGATTTCAGGATCTAGGATTTTGCAGAAGATAAGTTTTTAATTTTTGATTAAGGACGAACGTGCAGCACCCCTACACATCATAAGAACACCCCATCGAATGGGAGGAGAGGATCTTTAAATCCTACTTTGTTCTTATGACCGAACGGCCAAGGGGAATGCCTTAATCAGAAATACAACTAATCTACAAAAACTAATTAGATCTAAGCATATATCTCATATAAAAATTGATCTAATTAAAACATGTTTTGTATACATCATATCATGCATATTTTTTAGATCTAAATTATCTCATAATCATCTAAAAAATTAAATTTAAATTTGATCATATCAAATAAAATTTAATCTAGATCCTTTTATAGAACTATTCTACAACTAGTCTAAACATGCAACTATCATATCTCATATAAATAAATTAAATTTAATTTATTTTTTATTTTTAGATCTGATTATAACATTTATAAGATCAAAAAATAGTAAATAAATAGATCTCAAAATCAGATTTAATGAAATAAAAGTTGTGATTATACTAGACTACACATAGAATAATTCTATTCCTAGTCTAGTTATGTATCTCATACATTTTAAATCTAGATTAATTAATTTTAATTTTCTAATTTTAGATCTAATTATATCTCATGTGATATCTAAAATTACTAATTTATTAGATTAAATCAAATCTAAATAAATTTTATGCAACCTGGCTCTGATACCAGTTGAAGGGGAAAAATCAGATTTTCCTGGATTAGGTTCGTTCAAATCTGATTGGATCAAGAGGCATATTTCAAAAAAATTTTCTTAGATCTAAATTAGATCTAACATTTTTCAGATCTAATTTTATAATCTAATAAATAAGAAAATTAAATTAAATTAAATCTAAATTAATGTTACCTTGATACTGAGTAATCTGATTACCCTTTGATGATCTTGTTGATTGCTCGAGGTTCTGAATCTAGCCACACAAGCACCTGGCCTCTACCGATATTCACTCGAGCTGGATTTGGAGATCTTATTCTTTTCTTTCTTTTCTCCAAAAATTAGATCTAAATCTGATTTGGAGGATCTTCAAAACTCCTTTTGAAGATGTGCTACTGTCTCTTGTAGTAGGGCTACCTTCTTGCTTTCCTGTTGCCTTTTGATTGCCTGAATCGCACCAAACTCGTGCCCAACTTCCCTTAGGTGTGGAGAGGAGAGAGAGGATCAGAAGATGGCATGGAGGAGAGAGAGGGGTAGCCTTGGGGCATGGCTAGGAGAAAGCTTTTTTCAGGTTGGATGCAGATAAGGTTTATTTATAGATCCTGCTGTGCCATGTAGTGCTGCATCATCCCGGCCAATCGCATCGCTTCATACAATCAGATCTAAATTTGATTGATGGGATGACATCACCTGATCCAATCAGATGAGAGCCCCATAGATTCATCCTTAGATGGCACCTTAGACTGGTCAAAGTCTATAGATAAGGGTCACCTAGTTTGAATCTAAGAAGCAACCTGGAGTCCCATCCGTATGGGACTCCAGGCATCCCTATCCATGGGCGCATGCCATCCTAGGTGTGTGCCTCCTTCTTTCCAAATTTTAGTGAGGGGACAAGCCCTTATCTGCTCTCTAATAAGTGCATGACACATGGGTAGATGTCCAAGGGTCAAAGGTCAATGTTTGATCAAAGTCAAAAGACAAGAATTAGCAGATGATGAAAAATGTCAGGTGTTGTCTCAAATTTATCTCATAAATTAAGACAAGCCTTTTGTAGCCTGGACAAGCTCCAGTCAGACCAGGTAAAGGTACCTGAGTGAGCACAAACATATTTGGCTCAGTCGAGACAACTTATAATGATAATAGAAGGAGAATGTTAGGCTTAATCGTGTGCTAGCATGATTTTCTTAAACCTAATTGATTCTAATTGAAATCAGTAGAACTGGGTTAGTCCAATTGATGATATCTAGATCTAGACCATTGTTTGTGTAACCCAATTAGATTCAGTTCTATATGGTAATGGGATATGTCGTGATCCCCCATCATCAACATCATCAAAACTCCTTTTAATGGATCAGAACTCTTCTGATTCAAATAACTAGAATGATCGATCATCTAAATCATTCTAATTGCTCCCAAAATCCATCAGTGACACCTAGCAGTATGTGGTGGAAACCCATCAAAACTAAAAATAAATCTCTTGGTGCAGCTATCTGTGTGATTAAGTTCTTCTATCTTGAGTCCCGATCAGATTAGGGTTAAGGTGAACTCATCAAACCCTAATTTCTATCATATGATTTAATCATTTGATTCAAGCCCGATGTGAAAATCTTAATAGAAACTCTTTCTATTATTTCACTCTCTACCATGGCCATGGGCTTATGGACTTGATTTTCATGATCATCATAGGGCTGCTCCTCATCCACCGAGGTAGATAGATTCCATCTTGGTGCAATACAATTCCTACAATGAACATGCTATAGCCAACATACACCTTAGGGTTCCGATGGCTAGAAGACCGAGTCATGGTGTAGTCAAACTATAACATCCTCAAGGTGAATTGTCGATGCACCTCAGGTCAAAGAACCAGACACACTACGACAGCTTCGAGTCAGTCATCGACGAGAAGGTAGACTTCCTTATGACTACTCGAGGTGGTCACGCTTAGTGCCCTCGTTCTCTAACGAGTACTTATACTCTTGCTCCGATGTCTCTACACCGTAGACTCAAGATTCATCTACTATAAAAAAGTAATTATACACTAACCTTTTGGATCAATCACCATCCTCATGATGATCCTACGATCAGGAGCATTTTATGAGTTAATAATGAAAATTTTTATCTTAAATTTTCAACTCTTAAAAATAAGAATTATCATTATCATTAACTCAAGGGATGTATCACAGACACTAAATACACATATGTGATAGAAAATAACCCATTTTATTATTTATAGTCAAAATTATAATTTTGCCCCTAGAAGTATATTATAAGTGTCAGTCAATTCTGGCTTCTAGGGCACACATATATAACAAGAGGTGTTGTGATTCATTGTCTGTAGGGTAGCTATTGTCTTAGGTTGAAAATTAGGCATGTGTGATGTAGTAGTCCTTTCATAGTTTAAGCTCGTCTGGTCATCATACATTATATAAACTGGCTAGATCTATGATTATCCAAAAGTAATATAGTAGCTCAGCTACCATTAAGGTTAGCCACTATTCATAAAGTGGAGTCAAAGAGCTCAGCTAGAATAGGATTTAACTGAAGAGGAATTCAGCTAGATGTAGTTCCTGATGTAAGGTTGGGGAGACATGCTTTGCCATGAAGAAATTTGGTTGGGTAAAATTCCATCTAAATGAAGCCTGACTAGAAAGAAGTTTATCCTGGAAGAAGTCTGACTGGAAGGAGTTCGACTAGAAGAAGTTTATTTGAAAGGAGCAGTCAGTTGCAGTAAAGGGATTTAGTATCCAAGGTCATTTGTCCAAACTTTAGCATGCTTTTAAGAAATCCTGTAGTCAAAGGTCATTACTAGAAGATCCTTCGACGCTCATGGATCAGATGTCAGCCACCTAGAACCTAGCAGACTTCAGTAAGAGCCAATTTTACCTCCAACACTTGTCTTCCTACTTTCGAGTTTGAAATTCGAATGATGGGAGTATAGAATAGCGACGGCCAAAGTTCTTTAGTAGTTCTTGCTCTTGGGAGATAAGAAAATTTTGGCTTCTTCTGGATTGGCACCGAAGCTTCCTTAATGCCAAATGATGTGAGATGACTTGTTCTTTTCAAAAACTTGTTTGACGTGGAGCTCCATATACAGCATAATAATTGCCTTATCAGTCATCAGTGGTTGGTATAATGACCAAGACATGTGGTAGGTTGGGATTGGGCGAAGAGGGTTTGCAATCATAACTGCCTTTGATTTCTTCAGCTATTTAAGTTCCTCTTCCCCTGACTTCTCACTTCCATTTGATTTTCTTTCTTCTTCATTCTCTCACCTTCCTCCGACCTGTGCATTCCACCCATCTTCCTTCTTCGATCACCAGCACCTCCTCCATTCTTCTATTTTTTCGACCACCTCTTCAAAATCTCTGGATGATTTAGATTAGCTTTCTAACCTTTCCTCATTCTTCTTTTGCTTCTATGTCTTTCGGAGTGCTTTCTGGTCTGCCACTCTTTCCTGGCTTTTCAAAAATTTTATCATTGATTTTCTCTAATTTTAAGAGATTTTTCCTTAATTTTGCTTGACCCAAATGGCCTCCAAAACATCCTTGTCCACTAGTTCTGGAAGCTTGGCCAATTCCAATCCAAGGGAGAGGGCCAAGCCTGTAGAAGTACTTCATCCGACTTTTATCCCCAAAACTATCCCTTGCTCCTTGCATCCTGAAGATATTTCTTTAGTGAGGATTCAGTATGGAATTCCTTCAGAGTACGAGTTGGAGCTTCTAGGATTGAGTGGTCGAGCTTGCGCTCCTCCCTCGGGCCAATTCTGCATGTACACTGAAGCACCACATGCTAGACTTCGAGTTCAAATTCTTCCTTTTATTATTGCTTTCTTTAAGTTCCTTAATATTTTCTTTTCTATGATCCCGAACTCCTTTCGGTTCATCATGGGGTTTCTTTAACTCTATATTTTAGCCGAGGTTTAGCCTACCATTTTTTATTTTAAAATTATTTTATTTTCAAATATCATCCCACTTCTAAGGACTGGTGGTACCTTTCTCTTCAGTTTGGTAAGAAGGGGCTACTCAAAGGTGCTCCTTCTTCTATCCATAATTGAAAGAAAATTTTTTTTTCATTTCTTACCTAATCCTAGAATTAGGACTTCCTCGTTGGGGACATCTGAGAGATTTGGTCCGTCAAGCTCTAGAGTTAGAAAATGAAGATCAAGACTCAATTAGCAAACTTAGGAATTACCGAGCTTGACTCAGTTAGCAAACTTAGGAATTACCGAGCTCCTCTCTTGCCCAAACTAACAATCAAACTTTGTTCAATCTCAGCTTAAGCCCCTTCAACCTTGCAGGTATACTTTCAATTTTGCAAGTTACTTTTTCCATCCTTCCCTCTGACTATAATTTTTTTGCGATTATAGAGATGGATGCAGACAAACTCAAGCGGCTTTCCAAGCACCTCTGAGCTCATAAAAGCAAGAGTGGAACATCTGGTGAGACCTCCAAGAGGGCAAGGATTGATGTCTTGAGCTCCACTGCACTCATTGACACCACTGCTGCCATTGAGGCCATTGTCGCCACTAAGGCCGCCATGCCTCTGGTGTCCTCCAGTCCATCTACTGAAGTCCAAATTCTAGAACCTCCCATCGAGAAGGGAAAGGGAGTAGAGAAGAAGAGGAAGAAGTTGATCATCAAAAAGGTTTGGTGCAAAGCCAACTCCGGGGGATCCAATGGTGATAATGAGGATTTGGGAGAAAATTTCTTTGAAAGTCAAGAAATGATAAAATCTTTGATTGACGGATGCACCTTGCCTGAAGTTGTGGATAGGATTGTCAGTGTTGATTTCGAGCAATGCACTTGAGACTCTCTTGAAACCTTCCTTGAGGAAACTACTTCGCCTCTTCTCTTCGACTTGTTCGGGTGCTCTTTCTTTTGCATAACCCACTTCATTATTTTTTTTTATAGATGGATCACCAATTGATCGCCAACATCAAGGTGATCAACCATCAAAGGTCGAAGGTGGAAAAGATCCAAGAAGATCATCAACCCAAGATTGGTCGCCTCCTTAAGGAGAAATCTATCAAAGTCGAGGGCCTTAAGAAGATAATCCAAAACATCGAGCAGGCCCTGGCAAAGGTGAAGGAGGAGTTGGCATCAAAAATTGAGAAGAAAAAGAAAGCCAAGGCCGAGGTTGCTGAAAAAAAGGAGCACATCTTAAAGCAGATCTTGGAGGCCAAGGACTAGGTGATACAAGATTTCAAGGCCTCCTCGAAAATGAAGGACATAAAAGTTGACTTCGACAAAATAACCTTCATCAAGGTGTTCGAGCTCTGTCGGAGGAACATGGCTAAGAAGTTTCTTGAGCTCGACGTCAGCTTCCTAAATAGTGGATCTTTTGATGATGAGGTGGGGCTGTCTACTACTGGTGCCAATCTCCCATCCACCAAACTTTCTTCTACTGCACCCCCCGCCATATCATCCGAACTAGCCTTAGAGCTCGAGGCTACCCAGGGAGCATCGAGCTCATCCGCTGCCCTCCCTCTGGAGGTTGGAGGCCTTTAATAGCTGCATTTTTTCTTCTTTCTTTTTCCTATTTTCTCCCTATACTTAAAACATTTTGATTAAATAAAAGTAAATTCCTTTCTTTCATTATACCTTTGTGTCATGGCATTTTATTCATCAAATATGGTCTCCACTCGATGTAGAACCCATACCTCAAGGAATTCTCTTGAAGATTTTTAATAAGAAATTAAAGAAAGAAGTCTATCAACTGAGTAAGAAATTGAAGAAAATTGAGAATGAGCTTTCAAAGTCAAAAAAAGCTATGCTGAGGCTGCTGTGGAAATTAATCATCCTCGCCAAGCATGTAAGAAAGATTTTAAGATATATATTGAAAAGAAGAATCACTTGAAGCCGAACTCCATGAAGCGAAAGGAATGATCCTGCAGTTGGAGAAAGACTTGGCCTAGGTTCAAAGTCAAGCAAAATTCAGCTGGAACTGGTCAAAGAAGTTCTTTGATCTTTAGAGATAGTTGGATGATGCTGAAAAGGCATATGACTTCTATCGGATCGGTTGGTGTGAATAAATTGATGATTATAAGAAGAAGCTCCACATGGTGAATGCTGAGATTATGCAGCTTCAAAAGCAATTAGTTGACAGAGCTCAGATTGGTTTAAGTAGAGAATTAGATAAGCTTCTCTCCTTGAGGGGCACTCTAGAGGAGTTGTCTGCCACTTATGCAAAGGTGAAGATCGAGCTGCAATAATTAAAAATTCAAATGGTCTACCAGCAAGATGCCGAGGCCGAATTAGCTGCTCTAAGGAAGAGGCTAAGAGAGGCTGAAGAAGACTTCCGCAAATTTCAAAAATTATTAGATGAGAGTTTAGCAGTAAGGCGAGAGCTTGAGAAGAAGGTACAAGATTTGAAGCACTCCCTTATGATGGCAGAGCTGGTAGTCTGAAGTCTGATTCTAAATAGAACTTTATCTTTCTCTCTCTCTATTTTTTTTGTAATTGATCTTGAAGACCTATGTAATGAACTTTAATTTTAATGAGATGGTATTTCTTTCAACTTCCCTTCAGTGTTTGATCTTGATTCAATGCTTGTTAGTCCCTTCTTCCCCCCTTTTTCTTTGTGTGTTCCTAACTTTGACATCATTTTGAAATGATAGCTTTCATCCCCTATCTTGTGTACTTGTCCCTCTTGTTTGTGAACAAGGGTTTTTGGACTTATCTAGGAGCAAATGTATTCTCCTTTCTTGAGAACTGAAAGCCTTCGATCCCCATGGAGTTTTATTCATGTTAGGATGAGGTTCTCCTCCTATTTCTGACATGGTTGGATTGTAACTTTGTTAGGACGAGGTCCTCCTCCTATTCTCAACAAGTTTGTCAGGGCATAAAAGGACCATTGAGAGGGCCTCTCCTCTTTTTCTCCTATTCGAGAATCAAAGGTTTTCAATTCCTCGTTAGGATCTTTGTCCATATCAGGATGAGGTCCTCCTATACCTGATGTGGTTGGCTTTTATCCTTGTTAGGACGAGGTCCTCCTCCTACTCCTAATAAGCCTGTCAAGACATAAAAGGACCATTGAGAGGGCTCTCCTCGTTACCTCCAGTTTAAGAACCAGAGGTATTCTATCCCTCATGGGTGTCTTCATCCACGTCAGGATGAGGTCCTCCTATTCCTGACATGGTTGGTTATCTTTCTTATTAGGATGAGATCTTCCTCCAGCTCTTAACAAGATTGTCAGGGTACAAAAAGGCTGTTGAGAGGGCCTCTCCCCATTGCCTCTGATTTAAGAATTGGAGGTCTTCTATCCTCCGTGGGGGTCTTCATCCACGTCAGGATGAGATCCTCCTCCTATTCCTGATGTGGTTGGCTATCTTTCTTGTTAGAACAAGATCTTCCTCCTACTCCTAACAAGATTGTTAGGACACAAAAGGACCATTGAGAGGGCCTCTCCCCGTTACCTCCAATCTAAGAGTCAAAGGTCTTCTGCTTTGTTTGAAAATGAAGTTTGATTGGATAATTTTCTATCATTACATAGCTTTGCACTAAAGACAAGAATGTTAAAGTAAGAAAATTTTATTAAAATGAGATTATTTATAGTACACTCATAAATTTTTTGAATTTCATGGTTGTGAAAGCGTAGCCCCTCTGACCTCCTTTAGATAACATGTTCCTGATCCAACGATTTTCATGACCTCATAGGGGCCTTCCCAATTTGGAGCAAGCTTTCCTTGATTTTATGGTTGAGAGATGTCAGCCCTACGTAGCACCATATCTCTGACTTTGAAGACTTTAGTTTTAACTCTAGAGTTATAGTAGTGGGCTACCTTTTGCTTATAAGCTGCCATTCTAATCTGAGCCTTCTCTTATTTTTCTTTCAATAGATCAAGATTTGCCCTGAGGTCTTACGAGTTGCTTTATTCGTTGAATGCTTCAACTCATATAGAAGAAAGTTCAAGTTCAATTGGAATGATTGTCTTTGTTCCAAAGGCCAATATAAAAGGAGTTTCTTTAATTGGCAATCTTTGGGTGGTTCTATAAATCCAGAGCATTTGATAGAGTTCATCCACCCAAGTTTCTTTTGTCCTTTCAAGTCTTGCCTTTATACCTTAAAGCAAAGTTTTGTTGGTTACCTTTGCCTTGCCATTTGCTTGGGGGTAAGCAATAGATGTAAAATGGTAGGAGATATTTAGATCTTCGCAAAACTTATCAAATTTGGTTCCTGCAAACTGGCACTCATTATTAGTGATTAATGTTTGAGGTAGGCTAAATCTGTAAACTGTCGACTTTCGGATGAAGTCCTGCATCTTAGCTTCAGTAATTTTTGCCAATGGTTTGGCCTTTACCCACTTAGTGAAATAATCCACTACTAGCATGAGGAATTTTTGCTATTTGGATGCCATAGAAAAAGGTCCAAGTATGTCCATTCTCCACTGTGCAAATGGCAAAGGAGCACTCAGAGGTGTGAGTTGTGAAGCTGCTTGTCTCTGAATGTTAGCATTTTTTTTCATCAGTCGTATTTTCTCACATATTCTATAGCATCCTAGTGCATAGTTGGTCAATAATATTCTTAACAAAGTAGTTTATAAGATAGAGATCTGGCTCCAAGATGATTTTCACATACGCCTTCATAAACTTTCTTCAATGCATAATCAGCCTCAGAAGATCAGAGACATCTAAGAAGTGGCAAAGAATAGAACCACTTGTATAGCTTGCCCTCATACAAAACATATCGTGAAGCTTGATTTCTTATCTTCCAAGTTTCTTTAGGATCTCTAGGAAGAATACCATCTTTTAGATATATAATGAGTGGGTCGATCCAACTAGACTCATGGTCGACCTGCATGATTGCCTAGGCTTCTTATGAACATGGATGTTGTAGAGTTTCAAAAAAGACCTCTTTTGGCAATTCATTTGGAGCCAAAGTAGCCAGTTTGGAGAAAAGGTCAGCCCTGGTAGTTTCTATTCTTAAAATTTGCTGAATTTCAAAGCTACTAAAGGTTGAAATTAAACTTTTTACTTGTTCCAAGTACCTTTTCATGCTTTCTTTCCGAGCTTCATAGTTGCTATTAACTTGTCCCACCATCAATTAAGAATCACTATAAACTTTCAAGTATTCTGCTTCCAGCTTTTTAGCTAATCTCAGTCCTGCAATCAGAGCTTCATATTCTGCTCCATTATTAGTGGCAGAGAACTCAAAGCATAGATCATATTCAATAATAATTTCCTCTGGTTTGATTAAAATCAAGCCTGCACTAAACCCTAGGACATTAGATGAACCATCAACATACAAAGCCAAGAAAACTTCAAAAAGATTTTCTTTTTCTTTGGGGGAGTTCAATCACAAACTGGGTGTACAAACTTCTTGATGCTCAGGCTTGGCTGGATCTAGGATGATACATTCTACCATGAAGTCAGTCGATATTTGAGCTTTAATGGATAGTCAAGGTTGAAAATTGATGTCAAACTCATGAGTTTGATTATCCATTTTTTATTCTTCCTAAAGTATCAAGCTGATGGAGTACAACCTTGATGGGTTGATCAGTAAGAAGTGTGACCATATGCCCCTAGAAATAGAGTCGAAGCTTTCTAGCTGTAATCAATAGGACATAAGTTAGTTTTTCTAATTTTGTATATCTTATTTCTGCATCTCTCAAAACTTGGCTTATATAGTAGATCGACTTCTAAATTTTAGCCTCTTCTCTGACTAGGATTGCTCCAATAGTTGTTGGAGATACTGCTAAATACAGAAATAATTTTTCTCTAGGTTCAGGCTTAGCAAGGAGAGGGGGTGAACTGAGGTAGTTCATCAATTTCTTAAAGGCCTACTAACACTTAGGAGTCCAATAGAAGTTTTTGGACTACTTGAGCACTTGGAAGAAGTGGATGCAATGCTCTACCAATCTTAAGATGAAATGATTCAGGGCTGCAACTTTGTTGGTAATGTGCTGGACTTTTTTTATTATTTTTGGGGCAATCATTTCTTGGATGGATCGAATCTTCTCTGGATTCACCTCGATGCTGCATCCTGACACCATAAATCTTAGAAACTTTCCTAAAGTTACTCCAAAAGTATATTTGATTGGATTCAGCTTCATCTTATACTTTTGGAGGGTGTTGAAGGTCTCCTCAAGATCGATAATGTGATTCATTAAAGATCGGGTTTTAACAAGCATATCATCTATGAAGACTACCATATTACGATCAATTTGCTTTTTGAATATCTTATTCACCGGGTGCTGGTAGGTGGCACCTGCATTATTTAGTCCAAAGGGCATAATCTTGTAATAATAAAGATCACAGTCAGTAATAAAAGTTATTTTCTCCTCATCTTCTAAAGCCATCCGGATTTGATTGTATCCAGAGAAGGCATCCATGAAAGTGAGAAACTCATGGCTTGAGGTTGCATCCACCAGTTGATCAATTCTTAGTAGGGGATAGCTGTTCCTTAGATAGGCTTTGTTCAAATCTATGAAATTGATGCACATCCTCCACTTGTCATTTGCTTTCTTAATAAGGATAACATTTGCAATCCAATCTAGGTAGGATACCTCCTAGATGAACTTGACTTTGAGGAGTTTGTTGACCTCATTTGTAATGGCTTTCTACTGCTTTGGTGCAAAGCTGTACTTCTTTTACTTTACTAGTCGACATTTGAGATCTACAGTCAGACGATGTTATATCACTTTTGCATTGATCCTAGGCATATCTATAGGTACCTAGGCAAAGATGTCGGCATTCTTTTATAGAAAGGTGATGAGCTACCTTTTGATTTCTCCTCTCAGGTTAGAGCCAATTTGAATAGTGTGGTCCTCATGCCCGTCATTTAAGAAAACTATAACAGGATCTTCAATTGGTTTCTCATGCTCTTCAGTCAAATCATCATGAGTATCAAGCCCATCCATTAGACAAGATTATTGTGAGCTTAGAAGTGGCACTTCCAAATCTTGAGAACATGAGAAGATAGGTCATGGGAAGATGGGATCAAGCTGGAAGAGAAATCAGCCTGAGTAGCAAAGTTCAGAAACTTAGTTGGCTCACCCTTTGGGTCGACTAAGTTGGAAACTAGGTTGGCTCAGTCTAGAACTTGATCAGCTATATCTTAGAAAAAAATTTAGATAGAAAGCAATATTTTTAGGACTACTAGCATGGTATAAAACTAGGTCGGCTCGGTCTCAGACTGAGTCGACCTAGTCGCAGGTTAATCGACTTCGTCTAAAACTAGGTTGGCTCAATTTTTGAGTCTATTTTTGTGTATGTAGGTTATTTGGGTTTAGAAAGTTTTTCTATGAGCTTGGGGCTTGACTCTTTTGTAAAGTATATATACTAAAAATATGTCGAGATTGTAGATGATACAGAATTCATTGAAATAAAGCTTTTTTCTCGTAGAAATCTCTATTACTCTTTTTCTCTATTCCTTGAATCCATTGATTGTGCTTCCGTAGTAATCTCTAAGAAGTTCTTCTTTGTTGCTTGGCTGATCACCAGCAGCCATGTTGGTCCATGTGTAGAATTAATTTTCATAATAATTGGTATTAGAGCGGTGTTGCTTGAAAGAAAGGAAGACACCTAGGGTTTCTACATTTAGGATCTATTGCACTAGGTTTTATTTTAAAAATTTATTGTTTGCTTCATGCTTGTTTCTAGAATGAGGTGGAGATTTGTTACATAGAGAAATGATGATATATAAGGTTAAAAAGAGGATCTAGGGCATTTAGATCTTCTTTGAAGGATAGTTTTGCTGGTGTGTGGTCGTGAAAGGGTGTTAAAATTTTTGTTCTTGACTTGTTTAAAGTCATGGGATCAAGTGGACTTAAGATGGATTTTGAGAAGTTTGATGGTAAGAAAAACTTTACCTTATAGCAGCAAAGGATAAAGAACTTGTTGGTACAGTGGGGGATCTACAAGATCTTGATAAGAGAAAGGCCAGAAAAGATCAATGCTGAGGATTGAAAAGAATTGGAGGAAATTACTTTTAGTACAATCAGAATGTGCTTGGTTGATTAGGTGCTACCCGAGGTATGCACAAAGACCATGATAAAAGATCTTTGGACGAGACTGGAGAACACATATATGAGAAAAAATATGACGAATAAGCTATAGTTGAAGAAACAGCTGTATCGTCTGAGGATGTCCAAAGGTGGAGATCTTGTTGCACATATCCAAAGATTCAATCAGGTGTGTTCTAAGGTGATGAGTTTAGATGTGAAGATCAGACATTGCTGCTGCTTTGTTCTCTCCCAAGCTTATATAATCGTCTCATAACAACTTCAGTTTATGGAAAGAAGATCCTAAACTATGAAGAAATTATTGGTGTGCTCAGATTGAATGAGCAGAGAGAAAAGATCTACAAGGAAGATTCTAAGTCTGAGATCTTGGTTGTAAACGAAAGATAGAAAAGATCAAAAGAGAAGACAAGAGAAAAATCCAAAGGCAGGTCAAAGTCTCAGGGTCAGAAAAAGACATTGAAATGTTATAAATGTCATCAGCCTGGACAACTGAGGAGAGATTGTCTCCTTTTGAGGTCAGAAAAAAGGAAGGTCAGTAAGAGTAATGATACAGCTTCAGTGAGCAGTGGAGAAGATCTGCTAGTTGTATCAAATGTGTCCACATAGTGTGATACTATGTGGATATTGGATTCAGCATTCTCGCACCACTATACTTCTTATTGGAAGTGGTTCTCTACCTACTAGAAGATCGATAGAGCAAGTATCAGCCTTAGAGATGATCACCCGTGTAGAGTAGCTGGAGTTGGCTCAATCAAGATGAGGATATATGACGGAATGATTCATACATTATCAAATATCAGGTATGTACTGGAATTGAAAAAGAATTTGATTTCTTTGGACTACTTAGAGGAGTAGTGTTATGCTTTTAGTAGCCAGGCTAGGAGTGAATGTCTGAAAATTTCTAAAAAAGCTTTGGTGGTGATAAGAGAAAGAAAACTAAGTAATAATTTTTATAGAATGGAAGGCTCAGTGGTGAACGATAATGCAAAGGTGCTAGTAGCGGCACAGGAGGAGCAGCTTTTATATCAGTTGTGGCACTATTGAATAAGTCATATAAGTGACTGAGGGCTCGCTGAACTCAGCAGAAGAGGGATGATCCCAATCCTAAAGAAGGAGGGCATAGATTTTTGTAAGCCATGCATCTTTGGTAAATAGCATAGGATGAAGTTTGCCAAAAGTACCAAGCACAGCGAAGGAGAGCTGGATTTAGTGCACTCGGATGTGTGGGGACCAGCTCCTGTATCAGCTAGAGGTGGGGCAAGACATTTTATCACTTTCATTGATGATTTCTCAAGGAAGGTGTGGGTTTATCTAATCATAGAAAAGTTAGAGGTGTTTGTCCGATTCAGAGCCTGGAGAGCTGAAGTTGAAAAGAAGTCAAAAAGATAGATGAAGTGTCTGAGATCGGATAATGGAGGAGAGTATACCAACCTAGAGTTTAGGAGGTACTATGAGGAAAATGGTATCAAACACCATTGCATAGTGAAGATGACTCCCCAATAGAATGGTGTCGCAAAAGGATGAATCAGACACTAACCGAGAAGGCACAGAGTTTAAGGATATAGACATCACTTTCAAAATCTTTTGAGGTGATGCTTTAACTTTCTCTTGTTTTCTTGTGAATAGGTCCCCTCATCGTAAGCTAAATGGAGGCATTTCAGAGGAGGTTTGGAGTGGAAAGAAGATGGAGCTTGGACACTTAAAGATCTTTGGTTGCCCGGCCTATGCACATGTAGAGAAAACTAAGAGGAGTAAGTTGGATCCTAAATCTCAAAAGATGACATTCATAGGGTATCCACTAGAAAAGGGATCCCTGATATGGAATCTTGAAGCACAGAAGGTAGTAATTAGCAGGAACATCATTTTTGATGAAAAGATCATTATGGAAAGGCTTGGGAGTATAGGAGTAATTGGAAAAACAAAGATGAACAGCGGTAGCCAGTTAGAGCATGATGGCATAAAGGTTACATCCACTTACAGGAGTGTTTTTGTTAAGTTGGAGCTAGACAAAAAAGTTTTACCTTAGATTAAAAATCAGCATGGAGGGCCAGTAGTTCAGATGGATGTGCAGGATCAGCCATAGATTTCAGGTAGAGATGTGCTAGTAGGAGTGGCTTTGCACAAGTCCCAGTATACTATTAGGAGGTCGGTCAGATATGGCATTGATGAGGTTATTTTCTACGCACTCATTACTGCTAATGGAGATCTAGAGAATTATGTAGAGGCCATAGAGAGTGAAGACCATGAGTCATGGATGTAGGCCATGATGGAGGAGATGGAATCACTAAATAAAAATTAGACAAGATAGCTGGTTAATCTTTCAGAAGGTGCTTGACCTATTGGCTTAAAGTAGGTATTCATACAGAAGGAAGCACCTTCAGAACAAGATGGAGTCAAATTCAAGAAAAGGCTGGTAGTAAAAGAATACTCACAAAGAGAAGTAATAGATTACATAGAAGTTTTCTCTCCTATGGTGGGTCATACATTTATTTGGATTTTCTTGTCACTAGTAGCATAGTACAACATGAAGTTGGAATAGATGGATGTGAAGACAGTCTTCCTTCATGGCACATTAGAGAAAAAAAATCTATATGAAGTAGCCAGATGGTTTAATGGAGATTGGATAGGAGGAAAAGATGTGTTTATTGAGGAGGTCACTGTATGGCCTGAAATAATCTCCTTGTCAGTGGTATCATAGATTTGATAGCTTTGTTTTGAGCCTAGAATTTGTCAGATGTGAATATGATAGTTATGTCTACGTCAAGGATGTAGATGAGAAGGATGTCCTATACCTGCTATTGTATGTTGATGATATGCTCATAGCCAGCAGAAGTATGAAGGCTGTGAAAGGACTGAAAAGGATATTATCAGTTGAATTTGAGATGAAGAATCTGGATCTAGCATTGAAAATTCTTAAAATAAAGATTTGCAGAGATAGGTGCAAAGGAGTGCTCCATTTGTCATAAGGAGGATATATCTAGAAAGTTCTGGAGAGGTTTGGAATGGAGAAGGCCAAACCTATAGAGACACCATTATCAAGCCATACGTCTCTCTCCAAGTATCAAAGCTTCCAGTTAGAATAAGAGAGAGAGTACATGGATGGAGTTCCTTATGTGAATGCTGTAGGTAGTATGATGTACACTATGGTATGTTGTATACTAGATATAGCACATGCTGTGAGTACGGTTAGTAGATACATGGCTAATCCTAGAAAGGAATACTAGAAAGCATTGAAGTGGATATTGAGATATCTATAGGAAACAAGGGATTATGTTTTGGTATTTGGTGGGTAGCTGAGAGGATTTGAAGATGGAGATTTGGGTCCTCTGAAAGGGTTTGTGATGCGAATTATATAGGTGATCTTCATACAAGAAGGTCTACTACTAGATACCTCTTCTACATGTATGGTGGACTGGTATCTTGGAGATCAACCCTTCAACCAATCATGGCCTTATCTACCATAGAGGTCGAGTACATTGGCATTACTAAGACTGCAAAGGAATCACTTTAGCTTAGGAGGCTGATTGTTGAGATGGGGGTGGAGCAAAGCAAGGTTAAACTATACAGTGATAGTTAGAGTGCTTTATTACTTGCATCGAACCTAGTCTATCATGCACGCACAAAGCATATAAACATGAGATACCATAAGATCAGAGAGTTGTTGGAGGAAGGTGAAGTGGAATTGATCAAGGTCCATGCCAAGGAGAATCAGTCTGATGCACTTACAAAGGTACTCCTAGAGATAGTTTTTAGATGTATGTGGCATGGATGGGTTTGCAAGGAAAAGATAAATTTACAAGGACTTGAAAGCACCAAGGTGGAGAATATGGGTTTAGAAGTGGCACTCCCAAGTCTTGAAAATATGAGAAGATGGGTCATAAGAAGACGGGAGCAAGTCGAAAAGAAAATCAGCCAAAGTAGTAAAGTTCAGAAACTTAGCTGACTCATCCTGAAACTAGGTCAGCTAAGTTAGAAACTGGGTCGATGCAATCTAGGACTGGGTCGGCTATGTCTTAGAGAAAAATCCTAATAGAAAGTAGTATTTTTGGGACTACTAGCATGGTACACAACTAGATTGACTCAGTCTAAGACTGAGTCGACCCAGTCGTAGGTTAGCCAGCTCAGTCTGAAATTGGACCGACTTAGTTTTCACGGGTCTATTTTTATGTACGTAGGTTGTTTAGGTTTAGAAAGTTTTTCTATGATCTTGGGGCTTGATTCTTTTGTAAAATATATATACTAGAAATAGGTCAAGATTGTAGATGATGCTGAATTCATTGAAATAAAGTTCTTTTCTCTCAAAAATCTCTACTATTCTTCTTCTCTATTCCTTGAATCCATTGATCATGCTTCCATAGTGATCTTTAAGGAGTTCTTTCTTGTTGCTTGCCTGATCACCAGTGGCCATGCTCCATGTGTAGAATCAATTTTCATAATAATTCTAACAGCCTTCTCCCTTGTAAGGTAATAGTGTAACAGTGCCGTGCTAGAGCTTGATCTCCTCTAACTTCTTGACTAGTTGGAAACTACATCTTCAAATAATAAATCAAAACTACGGACTGAAGTGTATTTAAGCCAAGTCGGCCAAGAATCGCATTGTAAGCTGAGAGAGCTTTCACTACCAAGAAATCAGCTTGGGCCTTTGATTGCATTAGGTACCGACCTGCTATAATAGATAAAGTAATTATTCCTTCAATCGGCACTGCATCATCGATAAATCTCACTAATAGAGAGCTTATCAGACTCAGTCTACTGTCAGGTATAAACATTTTAGATAATGTATTGTAAAATAGAACATCAACAGAGCTTCCATTATCAATCAAAATGTGGCATACATTATAATCAACAATATTTAAACTAAATACAACCGCATCATTATGCAGAAATTGAACCTTCTGTGCATCTTCTTTAGTAAAAGCAATAGGTCTTTAGTCCTCTGCCTCTTTGTTGGCTCTACCAATCTATCGATCTCTCCTTGCCAATGCCCCCCTACGATGGTGTTAATGATTCTAAGTGGAGGTCGATCTCCTTGTGAGTCATCTCTTCAAGGTGGTTTAGGCGGTGGCGAGGCTCTTGGCTGGTCTTTCCTTCTTTTCGATCGACATCAAAGGAATCGATCCAGTCAATCTCTCCTGATTAGCTCCTCGACCTCATCTTGGAGCTGGATACATTCTTCAATATCATGACCATGGTCATGATGGTAGAGGTAGTACTTGTTAGGATTATGCCTGGCTGGATGAGTCTGCATTTTTTTTGGCTTTGGCAACTGCTCCTTTATCTCCATCAGCACTTAGATTTTAGGAGCATTCAAAGGGGCATAGTTGTAAAACCTTCTAGGTGGGGAGCCCTACCGTGTCCTATGGTCCGGGCTTTTTTGTCGATGAGCTTGGGGTGGAGTCTGAGCTTGTCTGCACTCAAGAAGAGTTCTAGAGCACAGTCGAGCTTCACTCAGCTTCTCATCAGTTGCGAGCTTGCTAGATTCATCCACTTGCTGCTCTTCTATGGCTTTCTCATCTTTTAGCTTAAAGGCTTCCTCCACTTGAGCATAGTTTTCTACCTGAGCCAGCATGTCGACAAAATTTTAGAGGTACTTTTTTTTAGAGAGAAGAGGAGATCATTTTTCTAGAGGCCGCACTAGGCAGCATGTCGATAAAATTTTGGAGGTACTTTTTTTTTAGATAGAAGGGGAGATCATTTTTCTAGAGGCCACACTGAGAGAAGAGGAGATCATTTTTTTAGAGGCCATCCTTCAGTGCGGCCATTATAACTGATTGGTCCAAATTTTGGACCTCTAGGGCAGCAGTATTAAAGTAGCTAACATAGGCTCAGATTGATTCTCCTTCCTTCTGCTTGATGTTTATAAGGGAGTCCAAATCTCATCTCTGACATCGACTGCTAATAAAATAAGCCATAAACTAGTAGCTCAACTGATCAAAAAAAAAAGATGGTACCTAGTTTGAGGCTTGAGTATCAATTCCTCGCTGCTTCTTTCAGAGTGGAGGGGAAAGCATGGCACAGAATGACATCAAGCAAGCCATGGAGCAGCATCATAGCCTTGAAAGCTTCGAGTTGGTTGATTGGATCGATGGTCCCATCATAACTTTTAAACTGGAGGAGTTTAAAGTTTGGCGGGATGGACTCCTGCATGATGCAAGCAAAGAAAGGAGGGTGAGTGTAGATGTCATCATGGCGAGTGGGGTCGACGTGGTAGAGTTCATCGATCTGTTGGTTTATTTCTTGAAGTTTTTGATCGAGAATGTCATCTCGATCATGGGTCTTAAAGCATGGATGGCTGAAAGGGGGTAAAGACTCTCTAGGACTAGAATCATGGTCGGAATAGGAGCTCTCTAATTTCTGCTTTCCCTTCCTAGGGGTCACCAGCTTGCTTGCCCAGGTGGGCCTTACTTGCACAAGATCTCGACATTCCGACAAGGATCTTTCTAGTTGAATTGGTGCTGGAGGCTATTGCATGATCTTTACTATTTTAGTAAGGCCCCTAACCTATTATATTAGCAAGTTAAACTGCTTCAGATCCACCATGGGCATCGGTGGAGGTTGAGGTGCCTGCGATGAGGTTGGAGTGGATGGATCTATCAGTTCTTGAATGGATCTGGTAGCGGAGGTGGTGGATCTTCTAGTCGCAGCTTTGTTAGGTGGCATCTTACTAAAATAGGGAGAAATTAGAAGAAAAAGAAGCTAAAGAATTAGAGAAGAGAGGAAGGAAATGAACTCGACTCTGTACTCCTTTAAGAACAAGGGCTCAGAGATCCTTCCTCAAGCACCAATCCTGTTGGTATAGAAAATGATGTTAACATCGGAGTTGCTAGAGTTGGTGAAGACAAGGCTATCGATGAGATCTATAAGAAAAGTCCAGATTGGAGGTGGATGGCTCCAATAGGATCCTTTGACGTCAAGTCAATTCTTTGGCCAATAAGAATGGAGTATTCAGTAGAATTAGGGTAGAGAGGAAAGCATAGAGGAAGAAACATATCTAGAGAGTCCTTTTTATAGGTAGAGCTTATAACAAATTGATGGTGATAGCCATAACCATCTGCTAGTGGGCTGTTCTGACAATGTGGAGTTTGTTATGGAGAATGAGCTATCATTTTGTTAGGATTTGTAGGCAGTTGAGGTTAGTTTGTTAGAGTTCGAATGATAAATTGGAGACTTTTATACTTGGGGGCGAATTGTTCATGCAGAACTTGGGATCGGTCTGGCCGATCTTGGAAATCGGTCTCTGGATTGTAGAGGGTAGACTTGCAAGTCAACTGGGCTCTACTATTATTGGCATTGACAACTTAAACGAGTTTGGCTGCCTTCAAGATTGGCCTGAAGTTTGGACTGAAGAGATGTTGCGATTCATTATCTATGGAGTGGTTGCTGTCCTGGGTTGGAAGTCAGACTTGTGTTGATGAAGAAGTCCTTTCATAGTTCAAGCTCATCCAGTCATCATGCATTTTATAAATTGGTTAGATCTATGATTATCAGAAAGTGATATAGTAGCTTGGCTACCATCAAGGTTGGCCACTATTCACAAAGTGGAGCCAAAGAGCTCAGCCAAAATAGGATTTGACTGAAGAGAAATTTGGTTGGATGGCATTCCTTATGTAAGGTTGATGAGAGATGCTCTACCATGAAGGAATTTGGTTAGGTAAAATTTTGTCTAAATGAAGCCTGACTAGAAAGGAGTTTGTCTTGGAAAAAGTTTGACTAGAAGAAGTTCGACTAGAAGAAGTTCGTCTGGAAGGAGTCATTGGTTGTAGTAAAGGAATTCAGTATCCAAGGTTGTCGGCCTGAACTTTAGCATACTTTTGAGAAATCCTACAGTCAAATGTCATCGCTGAGAAGATCCTCTAATGCTTATGGATTAGCCCAGAGCCTAGCAGACTTCAACGAGTGCCAATTTTACCCCCAACAAGATCCGATCCTGGTACTAAATCAATGGCAAACTAATTTATCTATTTGGTAACCTAGAAAGATCCTTAGGAACTATATCTGAAAAATTCATTCACTATAAAAAAATCTTCTAATCTTGGTTCCTCCTATCGAGTATCCATTACTGTAGCTAAGTATCCTCTACATCCCTTTGTCATCATTTGTTTGGTTTGCAGAGTTGAGATTATACGTAGAGTAACTCATATGCTACCCATAAAACTAAATTCTAGTTCACCATGAATTTTTAGAGTTATACATTTCTTATGGCGGTCAACTGTGGCATGATAAGCGGTGAGCTAATCCATCCCTAGTATTATATCAAAATCCCACATATCTAATACTATTAAATTAGCAAGCAACTCTTTGTTTCTTATTTTGACTTTACAGGATTTGCATATAATATGAGTACTAATCATACCTCTTACTGGTGTCTCAACATATAGTTTAGTTCTCATATGTTCACATAATATACCATGTTTTCTAAGAAAAGCAATGGATATAAATGAATGTGTGGTGCCAGAATCAAACAAAACATAAGCATAAATGCTGGATATGTAAACAACACCTATCACCACTATATTGGAAGCCTGTGCATCTTGTTAGGTAAGTACATAAACTCTTTCCTGGGTTCTAGATTTTTAATCTCCATCCTTCTTTTGTCCATCACAAGTTATTTGGGCAAACTGATTTTTAGTCCTTTGCAGACAATTAGCAATCTTATAATCCATCTAACCATAGTTAAAACAGACATATGTAATCTAATGGCAGTCCTTGTCAACATAATTTTTGCCATATCTGGAGCATCGCTCACTATCAGTTCGTTGAGTCTTATTATCTGTTGCTCTTTTAGCTAAACGTTTGATGTTCTTATTGTTCTTCCCCTTTATATCGCTAGATCTAATTCTCTTTCTTTGATTCCTTTCCCTTTCCGTACACTCTTCGTTGATATCTCTTTTAATTATAAGTGCTTTATTTACCACATCTGCATAAGTAGTCAACTTATATACTACCACTTATGTTTGAATTTTAGTCCTCAATCCTATCTCAAATTTATGAACTCATTCTCACTCATCATCTACTAATCTCGGAGCAAATTCAGTCAGCTTTGTAAATATTGCTTCATATTTAGTTACACTCATACTTCTTTGTTTCATATAAAAAATCTCTTGCTCTTTCTAGATTCTTACGGTCCAAGAAAAATATTGATCATAGAAAACGACCCAAAATCTCTTCCAGGTAAGTCATTCCTCATCTTATTCATATTTACATTCTCGTCACTATCGCTGCCACTAGTTGAATACTTCTCCTTGTAGTAAATATATTGGGTGCATATTGAAGCTTTTTGTCATCGCGGTACTCTTGGATGGCAAACACTTTCTCCATTTCCATTATCTACTTATTGCTTCTAAAGATTCAATAGTCCTCTTGAAAGCTAATGGAGCTAGCTTTTTAAATTTCATAATGTTGTTTCACTGCATCGGCTACTCTCCACATCCATTTTATTATGGCAGACACTAAGGTTGTTGTGCATCTTGTTATGTTTGCTACTGTTGAAGCAATTGTTGTTGCATTTGCATCATCCCAACTATGGTTTGCATTAATCAAGCCATGTCTAGTTCTTGAGGCATTGTTGGAGTAGTTCTAGCAGAGTCAATGACACCCTACTGCTGAAGGATGTCATTAATCTATTGGGGAGTACTGCCTTCCTGTGAGTGTGATCCCTTTCCGACAACTCTTGGAGTGGTACTTGTCATTTGATGAGGAGGCAAGATAACTTATATGGCAGCATATCCTTAATAAGTTAATTTATTTATTACGATGGATTTTATCATATTCATCATAATCTAATGTTCTAATGTCGCTAATGTCTATCCACCTACATTCATTCTATATCTAATTCTACATGTCATAATTTATCTACTTATGCTCTGATACCATATTAATTATCATGCTCCCAACCAAGAATGCGAGCCAAGGATTGCGACAATCACCACATACCTATGGAGAACTCTTCTCATAAGCATGCAAGATATTCCAAATAAAAATCAATGCAATATAGTAGAATTAATCAAAAACACTAAAAATCAAAATTTAATTTATCAACTAGTTCAAACGGTATCCAAATTCAAATATCTTACATCAAATAAAGTTTCACTATAAAAATAGCAAACATAGATTTAAATTCAATAAAGTTGATAGTGCCAAATCTTACCTCTAAAATCTCTCCTAAATAATGCTCACGTTCATAATTAAGTATCTAAATTTGAAAAATAAAAGAGAAAGATGATGAGCTCCATAGTCTAGTAAGTAATGAATTTCTTAACTAGACATTTCAAATATATTCATAAAATATGCTGTTCAAAAACAAGTGCCATGAATATCATAAAAACATATATTCCATATTAATTAATGCAAATCAAATCTTTTCAAATACTCTTATGCATACGTAATCATAAATCTAATTTAAAATAAAGTATATATAACTCAACAACCTTAACTACGACTACACTTATCCCTGTGGGAGGACTAGAATAGAAACAATGAGCTCAAATAGAGTAAAAACATATAACCCCCATTGGCAAGGTCTAGAAATCAATGCATAACCCCCATTATTAGGGTCTAGAGCACCAATGTATGAACCTTACAAGCAAGGTGTAGAGTGCCAACACATAACCCTCATTGATAGGATTTAGAGTATCAATGTATAGCTTCTTTGATACGATCTAGAGTACCAATGTATAATCTTCATTGGTAGGGTCTAGAATATAACCCCCATTAATAGGATCTAGAATATATTTAGGCTAAAAGCTTAAATCCATTGCATGCCAAAAATATATTTTGCAAGATAACATACATATTATAATTCAAGTCAACATATGCATGCTCCATAATAAACCAATAAACCATAATATTTTAGAAATCTCAACTATTCAAATCACTTCCCATTTAAAATACAATTCATAAATCATAAATAATTTTAGAAACTAATTATTTATTTTTAAAATAAATTATAAAATATCTCAAAAAGATGGTTTATTACTTATCTTTTGTAGAACACTAAACGAATAGATCAATTAATATTAAAGATCCTTTAGAACCTATTATTCAAAATTATATTCATGTATTAATTTTAATTCATACCTAATAAAATAAAATTTCAAATCAAAACCCATATAGGATCAATCCGAAAACTAGGTGTGCCTCATAGATTAGCTTTCTAGGGTAAGATCATACAAGTCATGGAAGATAGACCTCATGTTTCACTAATCCCAAGAAAATAGGAGCCAACAACATAGTAAAGAGCGAAAAATATTGCAGAGAGAAACAATTTAGAGAAAGAAAGTTCATTGATAAATCATGATGTTATCATTAAGACACCATATTATCAATTTAATTTTGACTTCTTAAATAATTTAAAAATACATAGAAAGTAGTGAGTTGGATCAAATCCATAGAGAATGCAGTGTTATAGATTCAAAATCTTTGATTTTGTAAAAGAAAAGAAAATAAAAATTCAAAAAAGATTAAAGTCAAGAATTAAAAATTAAAAATGTAAATAAAAATAACTTGGTACTAAGATCTACTATTTAAATCTTAGCTTCTAATTATAATAAAATAAAATTGCAATTAGAAGTAAAGAGCCAAAATTTAAAGAGCATAAAATAAATTTTTCATTAAAATTAAAATTTAGAATTTAAATATATGAAATTAAAAAGAATAGAAAAAGAAATAAAAACTAGAACAAGGATCTTGATCTTGGATTAGCGTTGGCGTGGTGATGGCATAGAAGACAAGCTCTTCTTCTCAGCATCTTTTGTCTCGAAGCAACCTTCAACCCAAAGTCTGGCCTCTATCCTGTACCAAATCTTTCATCTGATCACAAATAATCCTCACATTATGCCCATAGGAACTTTAAATAGAGTAGATAGGGAGCTTCGGTGAGAAATTTGAGTGAAAATTAGATTAAAATTATGAAGAGGGCACCATTCTCTTGCCTAGATCCTTGCTGGCCATTAGATCTCGATCAAACGGTCAAAAAATTGCTCAAAAACCTTCTATAAAAGCCCAGATCAAGTTAGATTTAGTATTGGCCATTGGATCAAATAATCAGATGCTTTTGGGCCATTAGATCATGCATTGGAACTTCTAGAGAGTTTAAACCAAATCAGGTGCCTTTCAGACTGTTCAATCATGCATAAAAGACTCTGAACCATCGGGTCTTGATCAGGAGAACTTGTTGCCATCTGATCATGTAAGAAGGAGTTGTGAACCACTCGTAGATCGGGTGCATTGAAGACCTAGACCAATCCATGCATGCCATGCTAGGTAAAATGTCCAAAATGCCCCTATGAACCCCATGATAGTTTTGTGGACCCTTTAGGGTCCATGCCTACCACGTAAAACCCCGATCGATGGTGGATCATGTGGAATTTGATGTAAGGGTGACATCAGCATTGAGGGAGTTGGGCTGGGTCGGATGCACTGGCTGTGATGGGCTTTCACGTGCATGGGTTGCACCGTTGCACTATAGGCTGGGATGGTTCCACGTGCGTGCATGGACTATGAGCGCTGGGTCGTACTGGCCGATCGGCTTAGCAGGCTAATTTTGTTATTTTATTTTATTTTTTTATGTCTCCATTCTAGATCTAATTTAAGTCCGATTTGCCCCAAATTTTTTTCTTTTAACTAGCAAATCGAGCTCTTTTTATTGATAATCATTTTTTCTACAAAAAATAAATAAAAGTATTAATTCTTAAAAATAAAAATAAATTAATTTATAAATTAATACTTTTATCAATGTATTTATGATAATTATCACACCCCCAAATTTAAACTTTGCTCATCCTCAAGTAAATAAAAGATTTAGAATTAGATACCTTTTAAGCTTAATGTTTCAAGTATCATCAAGCAATTTTCAAAAGGATCATTGATGTTCAGTAGTAGAGCGTAAGTGAGGTATATTATCGGAGTATTAGTACTTACCAATATGAAAATTAAGTGAAGAATATTCAACCTTCTCTAAATATTTTCTAAATTATCCCTACTTTTATCTCTAAATTGTTTAACTTCATATCTTATCCATTTTTTGATGTGAATATCATTACTTACTTAGATAATAGGTTTCGGTTACTCGATGGAAAATCAATATTTTTTTTTTAAGGTTAACTACTATTGGGTGTCCTAATGTTTTAAGCATTTTGTTTGATCTATGTAGAGAGCTTTGGACTCATGACTCCTAAAATAGTTGGCTTTAGGGAACTATGTATAAAATACTCATCAGGCTTATTAGCTTAAATCAAACAAACTATGAGTTAAGACTAGCTTTACAACGAGCTTTTTTACTCTTCACACCTTTAGATGCAAAACTCAATATTTGCTTAGACGAAAAGGACCGGTTACTCAATGAAAAGTATTTAAAAATTATTTTATTTTAAAAGTAATTTTTATTTTATGAAGAAATATATAATTATCTTATATAAGTGTTGGAAAACATGCAGAGTTTCACACATATATTTCAAAATCTTTTAGAAATCAGATGCCATGGAAGATATAGATTAAACTGTTTAACCTATTTATGCATGTGATCTAATCACTAAATCCTATATCTAGGATCTATAATATATAATGATGCAAGCATAAATATAATAAATAAAATAATGATTGATATTGATCATATCAATATCCTAGATCTAGAACAGTTCTAAAAAATTTTGATCACATCTAGGTCAGAAAAGAGATGAAATCTCTTATTTTTGCATGGCTCGAGAACACCAAAGCTAATAACCGATGTTGTTCTTATTGCTTGAAGCCGCACAGCATGTCCAACCTCTACAGGTTGTCCATGGGAAGTCGCCACTCTTATCGAAGATTCGTTGAATGAAGATCCGCTCGAAGTACTAGCTTCTCACAGATCCCTCATAATGGTCAATCTATAAAATTTTCTTTAGATCTCTTAGATACCTCAAGAGATGATGTTAGAATTTGTTGCCTCAAATTCAACCTACAAAAAGAGGAGAATCAGTATCAGCAAGCAGTCGGGCCGGCTCTGATATGGATCGATCTAGCTCAAGCTGAGATTGAGTTGGCTTGAACCGTAGATGAGCTGGCCTCTCAGGCAGACAAAAAGTAGGTGTTCGAATAAAACGCAGTCGAGCCAGCTCGACTGCTAATAGAGTCGGCTCAATGGAGGCAAATAGAATAGGATGGTATTTTCCGTTTGGATTCAAATTATGATTATTCAAGGGGTCTACGAGAGTTGCACATGGACCATAGGATCCAGCGGCCATAAAGGGCTGCGATCATAATAAAGATTGGAAAATATTGCAAGACTCCCTAAAGATCATGTTTGAATTATATTAGGAGAAAGAGTCCTGTTAGGACTCCTGTAAACTGTTGAGAAGAGGATTCTCATCCTATTTAAAGGCCTGAGGTGCTGTGGAGTAAGGTATGGCATGAGTGGCATGAGAGGCATGTAGAGAGGCTTAGGCAGCCACTAAGAGAAGCTTGGCAGAGCATCGAGTATGTGCAGCCCACGAGAGAAAGAACTAATAGGTGCATAGCATCTGGCACTGAGGTCGTGAGGGTAGAACATCTTGTAGCTTTTGAGAATCTCTTTAGGAATTTTGAGAGAGCTTTTATGAGGGTAGCTTCTAGTTGAGAGAGATTTGTGTACAGTGAGTTAAGAGTGGGTATTCTCCTCTTATACTTATTTTTTTTTTTTTATAGTGAAGCTTTGCATGCCCCATGAAGGTGTGCCTCTAAGCTAATCTATGTAGTTGATTATTTTTTTATTTTATTTTATTTTCTTTCTACCATAATAATCTAGTACTAGATCCTCAACAAATGGTATCATAGGAGTTGATATCACCAACAACTGGTATCAGAGCAGTATCGATTATTTCAATAATTGATATTAGAGCTAAAAGGTATCAGAGCATAGATTGTAGCAATGGTGTTATAGATTAAAGAATATGGAGAAGACAAGTGCAATTAAGGTGGAGGTCAATAGATTTGATGGAAAGGATAATTTCTCTTTATGGCAAGCAAGGATAAAGGATGTCCTCATACAATAGGGTTTGATCGATGCTCTCTTGTGTGAGGAGATGCCAACCACTATGAAGGTGAAGGATCGAAAGTGGATCCAGATGTAGGTGGTGAGCATGATCCACTTGAACCTAGTGAATGATGTCATGATCCATGTACTTGATGAGACTTTTTCGACGATGCTGTGGTCGAAGCTCGAAGAGTTGTACATGGCAAAGTCACTCACTAACATACTATTCCTTTGGAGATAGTTCTTCCAGCTATGGATGAACGAAGGTTAGAGCATACAGGAGCATCTATCCAACATCCAAAAGATCCTCATCGACCTTCTTAGTGTTGGCAAAAAAGTTGAGGAGAAGATCAGGATGTTGGTCTTGCTAGCATCGCTTTCTCCTTTGTCTGAGTCATTGGTGATTACTCTTCTGGTAGAAAAAAGCACCATCAAGATGGACGAAGTTACTATAGTGATTCTCCAAAATAAGAATCTTAGGAGGAAGACTCTAGCTTTGAGCTCAGATGGCGACAGCTCAGCTTTGATGATTTTTGGAGGAGTAGGAGGTAGTAAATGGAGTGGCCAAGGATCGCGAGGAGGACGATCCATGTCCAAGATGAGAGACCATAGCAAGATCAGATGCTACCATGTGATGAGTTGGGGCATCGAGTCAAGGATTGCCCATAACTTAAAGATCGGATAAGGGATACTATGGCGATGGCCAGTAGCGATATAGAATGCAATGATGATGTCCTTCTGATTACTGATGAGGTATCTACTTCTTCCTTCCAATGGATTATGAATTCTACTTGTTTTCATCATGTATGTTGTAGAAAGAAGATATTTGACTCCCTGAAGACCAGTGAGGGTACTATGTTCCCGTCAGATGGATCAAGCTATGAGATCAAGGGCAGTGGGATGGTTTGCATGAAGCTCCATGATGGAATAGTAAAGAAGTTGGGTGAGGTCCGATACATTCCTAGCTTTAAGAAGAATCTAATCTCACTGAGCATACTGGATTTGACTGACTTCATATGGAAAGGCTGATAGAGGAATTCTGAAGGTTCTATGTGGTAGTAGAGTGGTGTTAAGAAAAAGAAAGTATGGAGGACATTATCTAATTATAGAAAGCCCAGTGCGAGGTGGAGCTTCGGATGGAGATAGATTAGGCACCAGATGTGAGACTCGAGAGGATGACATGTGACATCGCAAGATGAAGTTCCTATTACCGTAGAAGGCTATCGAGAGTAGATCTCAGGTCAGGAGGATCATAGCCATTGACAGAGGTGGGATCGAGTGGCCTGGCTCGACTTCCACGTTTGCCCATCCATGATCAGCAGGCGATTGCCCTAGGACATGAAGGCAAGAGGATTCAGAAGCTCTTAAAATCAGGTGGAGGTTGAAAGTTGAGTCAAGATAGAGATTGTTAGGATTTGACGCTTTGAATTCAATCCATAGCAAGAGAAGAATCAGTATCAATAAGTAGTCGGTCGGCTCTGATACAAATCGAGCTGGCTCGGGCTGAGATTGAGCCAGCTCGAACCGCAGATAAGTCAACCTTCTTGGATAGATAGAAAGTAGGTATTCGGATGAGATATAGTCGAGCTAGCTCAATTGCTAATAGAGCTGACTCGATGGAGGTGAATAGAATAGGATGAGGTTTTCTGTTTGGATTCAAATTATGATTATTCAAGGGGTCTACGAGAGTTGCACATGGACCACAAGATCCAGTGGCCATGGAGGGCTATGGTCATGATCTGAAGATTAGAAAATATTGCAAGTCTCCCTAAAGATCATGTTCGACTTATATTAAGAGAAAGAGTCCTGTTAGAACTCTTATGAACTATTGAGAAGAGGATTCTTATTCTATTTAAAGGCCTGAGGTGCTGTGGAGTAAGATGTGGCACATGTGGCATGAGAGGCATGTAGAGAGGCTCAGGCAGCCACCATGAGGAGCTTGGTAGATCTTTGAATATGTGCAACCTATGAGAGAGAAGTAATAGGTGCATAGCATTCGATGCTGAGGCTGTGATGGCAGAGCATCTTGTAGCTTCTGAGGGTTTTCTTGGAAATTCTGAGAGAGCTTTTGTAAGGATAGTTTCTAGTTGAGAGAGATTTGTGTATAGTAAGTTGAGAGTGGGTGTTCTCCTCTTATACTTATTTTTCTCCTTTATAGTAAAGCTTTGCATGCCCTATGAAGGCAAGCCCTTAGGTTGTTCCACATACTTGATTATTTTCTTTTTTTTCTTCCTACCATAATAAGCTGGTACTAGATCCTCAACAAGTGGTCTCATTTTATTGATATCATCAATAATTAGTATTAGAGCAGTACCGATTGTTCCAACAGATAAAGAACAAGAGGAGGATTGATGGAGAAATCCAACCCTTGGATCTTCCAAAAAGAAGAAAACAAAAGCCTAAAGAAAACCTTTAAGAAAAGACTTTTCTTCTCTTTTAGGACATCAACCATTGATGTCCTAAATAGATCTTCTCGCCTGGACAAGAGGAGACCTTCTCCTCTAGAATTTTTCCATGCTCGAGGTCTTTTTCTTTTGATTTTTCTTATGAAAAAATCCCTTAAATAATAAGAAGAAAAGGTCTCTCAAAAAAAAACTACGGCCATTTTCTCTTCTTTCCTTCTCATCAGGACATGAATGATTCATGTCCAAAAGAAACCTCAATGCACTAACTATTGGAGCACACATCAACTCACACCCTTTCTTCTTTCTCTATAATTTTTTTCATGGAAAAATCTCTGAAAAATATAGATAAAAGAAGGTTAAAAAGAAGCCTCTTAGAGAAGGCAATATTCTCTTACTTTTGTCTCTACAAGACATCAACAATTGATGACTTAATGAAACATCATGCCCCAACTCCTTGGAGCGCCCAACCTCCATGCCCTCTCTCTCTTTTTTCTCTATTTTTTCCATAAAAAATCTGGGAATATCTCATGCCAATAACAATTAAATAGGAGGTGTGCACTTAACAAGGAAGACTAGGTCAAAACCTAGTCAAATAAGGAACAACAAAAGGAGTTTGGGGGGCGTCAAACCCTTGGATGCCTCCCCTATTTTTTTGACATGTGGATCCAAAAACCATTGCACATATTGAAGGAAAAAGGGGTACAAAAATATAAGGAGGCATGGGATATATTTCTTAAAGAGAAGAGGAGGAGTTTTGGATTTTAAGGACTCTATCAAATAGAATTTAATTCAAAACTAATTTGCAAATTTAACCAAGTCAAATTTAATTCTAAAAACTCTAGATTGGGGACATGGAAACCTCTCTTAGGCATGAAAGAATTCACGTAAACATCTGAAAATAAAAATAAGGGGCATGGGCTTTTCTTAGGCATAAGGGATTAGGAGTCCTAGTCTAACTAGGACTCTCCATTGTAGATTAGGTCAAACCTAATTTAAATCTTATTTAAATTAGATTAAATACAATCCAATGAAGGATGATTCTAGTATAACTAAAAGCCTAATTAAATCAAATTTAATCAAATTTAAATCTAATTTAAATCCTAAGTCAATTAGAAAATAGGTGCATTCAGATCCTAGTCTAACACGGAATAGTTTTTTCCTTGGAATTGGCTTATCCAATAAACCAATCAGACTTAACATAATTAAATTTAAATCAACTCTAATTAAATCTAATTTAATTAAACTTGATCTCAGTCTAATTTCTCAATCAAATTAAGCCAATTAACAATCTAATTGCTAATCAATCCTCCTACAATACTTGCACTTGATCGATCATCAATTATATTGATGATTCGATCACTGAACGATTCTCAATCATCGATCAACCATCTGATTAGGTAACAACCTTTTATGTGTGTGATCTCATAGGTTCAAACCTAAGCCAATAGTATAGAAATCAATTTTTGTACTAATTAAAATGACCATCTAGCAATGGTACCCATTGTCCGGATAGGTCGAATGTATGTAAAGCAACATTCTTAGAATTATGGCCCATGGTTACCATATAATTTATTTCTTTGATCAATAATGCATAAGATGACATCGAGTTAGCTATCAACACTCATACAAATCATTCATATTATATTTTAAAATTTTATAAATTCTGTGACTTCTTGCAAGGATTATTCAGACTTAGGTTTTGCTAAATTGAAATACAGCGAGACATTCACTTTTTGAAGTTAATCAAGAGTGGTCAATTCTATCTTGACTCACACACCGACTTTACAAGTACTTGACTGTACCCAAAAATCTTTCAATCCTATATTAAAAATATAGGTAATCTGGTACTAAAGTACTGTGAGTTGCTTGCAAGTCTCCATGGTGATCTCAGGTCGGAGGGGCACTTATATCCATTGGCCTTAGTTAGCTACTCTTGATAGTAGAGTGCTACATTGCTCACATTTAGTGTAGATATACTCCTATATCTTACCTGCATGCCATATCAATATCTTCACATCACTTGGTTATAAGGACAACCAGCATATATGACATACAGCGATCTATACTCAATAACTTATCATCTTTATTAATAACTTATCATTTCATTCTTATTAATAACTTATCATTTGATCGTGAATAATTTAAGAACCATTTAATAAATCCTCCTTTATCGATTAAGTATGATTCTAAGGACTTCATCATAACTTAGAAGTTCATTTAAGAAAGATAGAACTTTTATAATGAATAATCCAAATAATAATTATTATTTGATAATTTATATACTGATTTTAATCATCTATAACTTAGATGATTGGCTTTAGGATATATTTTCTAACAACTCCCATTTGGACTAAAGTAAATTAGAACAATATCAAATATTCTATCTTCCACTTGAGCTCATAGAACTCCTTAGTATTGAGGCTTTAGCAAATGGGTCGTTTAAATTCTCTTTTTCCATTGATCTTCTAAAGGTCGATGCCACTCTAATCTAAAATCAAAGATGATAGCAATGCAGAGTATGCTAGTCATTTGGTGTATATTCGATACTTTAGCCTTAGCTATGGCTCTAGTGCTACATTAGGATTGGACCATCGATGGAGCGTGCCTATCCTAGTTTGCTTATGAACTTATGCCACCACACACCCTACATGGCTGTTGGTAATTGTATCCTAAAGCCAATCATCTAGGTTGTAGATGATTGGGCTGATTGTAAAATATACTTAAATTATAAATGAATAAAATTATTATTCTAGCATTTCATATTTTTGCATCTTCCTATAATGAACTCTTTTGTGATGAAGTCTTTAGGACTAATTAGATTTGACAAAGAAGGATTTATCATTTAGTCCTTAAATCTGATCATGACCAAATGATATATTGTTACCTAGGATGATAATGTTTATCGAGTATAGGTCGTTGCGTGCCATATAGGTTGGTTGTTCTCTTAACCAAGAAGTAAGAGATACTGGTATAGCATGCAGATAAAATGTATGAGTATATTTCATTGATCATGGTCTAATTATGGAGCTCTTTGCTGTCAAGAGTTGCTCATGAAGGATATGGGTATAAGTGTCTCTTAGATCTTAGATCACCATGGTGATTTGCAAGCAACTCATTGTACTTTGATATCGAACTACCTAAATTTTTAATTCAATAATAGAAGGTTACTAGGTATAGTCAAGTACTTATTTAGTCAGTGCATGAGTCAAGATAGGATTGATCCCTCTAAATGTTGGAGCAGATGCATCATTATATTTTAATTTAGCAAAACCACAACTGGGGTAGTCCATACGATGGATGCTGAAATTTTGAAATACAATATGAATGAATTTTAAGATTGGCAGTAAATCCTAGATCATTCTTTGAGCATTGAGGTCAAGAGAATGAATTATATGGTAACCATATGCCATAAGTTTGTGGATGTTGCATTGTGACTATTTGACCTATCTGGACGTAGGGTATGATGGTCATATCGATTGGTACAAAAAATTAGTTCTTATGCTATCGACTTAGGGTTCAAACCTGCAGGATCATAGATAATAGGAGTTTCTATCTGATTTGATGACTGATCTAGAGTCCCCATAGTTTGCGACTCTATGGTCAAGAGTCCCACTGCACTGAAACTCTATGACTGAAAGTCCCACTGGACTGAAACTCTACCTTCATGGATCTCACTGGATTGAAACTCTGAGTTCTAGTTGTTTAGAACTCTATGATAAAGGGTCCTACTACTCTGAGACTCTATGATCATGAGTTTCATTCGTTTGGGACTCTTCGATCAAGAGTTTCATGTAGATGGAACTTTATTGCCCAGACACCCACTTGATTGAGATTTTGATATTATTATAGGATTAATTAGTAATTAAATTATTGATTAGCTTAATTTAATTGAGTGATGAGGATTCAATCAAATCTGATTGAATTTGATTCGACTGGATTTGACCCGATTAGATCATGGATGACTTAATCGCTAAGGGAGATTCGATCCTGATTTGATCAGGACCTGAACCTAATTAATTTCTAATTTGATTAGGATTTTATTAAATTAGATTAAGTCTAATTTGATTAGATTTGACCTAGTCTACTTAGATTTGGATAAATTAGTTTGGTTGAAACCAATTTGAATAATTCAAATTGGATTTGAATTTTGAACTTCTATCTCCATGCGCCTAGACTTTTTGACCCACGGCCTTCTCAACATGAAATTTGAATTTGCATGACTTTTCTGCATGCTAAATCAGAAGTGTGTACCCTCTTTTGTTCTCCTTGACCTGGTCCATGCAATGGATTAGATTAAGTACTCTTGAATTTTCAAATTCAAAGTGATTTGTTAGCCCTTTAACTTCCTTCCTTATCCACTCCCCATGCCATCTTGGTTTTGTCACCCAATATTCTAAATGGTTTAGAGTGAAGGCATGCTGATGAGATGTTTCTCTATGTATTTCTCATGAGTTCTTGGCATTGGAAGAGGGTAAGAAGTCAATTTGAATTTCAAATCCAAGAGGGAGTTTGAAACAAGTTCAACCTCCACATCTTATCACATCCCACATGGTTTTCCCATCTTTGCATGCCCATTTTAAATGGAATTTTTTTTGTGCATGTGTGAGAATGGAAGAACCTTCATGAGTGAGGATTCTTGAGAGAGTAGATGCAAGTCTTGGATGTGGAAAAGTCCAGAGAGAGAGAAAGCATTTTCCTGCATCAACTTTTGTCTCATGCCACTTATTCAATTTTTCTTTCTTTTGGCCACCCACTTTAGATGGGATCTAAGTGAGGTTTGTGTACAGGGAGAGTTCCTCTATCTGTGAAAATTTGTTTCATAAAAAAATTCCAAAGAGAAAGAGTGTGATGGCTTTTTCGGGGCTTTAGGATTTTTGGGTGTGCAAAACCCTAGAGTTGGGACTCAGGATTCGGGTGGAGAGATTGAGCGCTGTGAGTGCTCGATCGGTACCAAACTTGATACACCACCTTATTATCCTTCGAAGTACTTCTTCTAATCTTCTAGAGCATTCAGGAGTTTGAAGGTCGACCATTGAAGGCTAGGGCGATGAGCTAGCACTCTAGTGGAGCTGGTCGGGACAAGGAGCTTTGTGTGGACTTACCGTAGATGTTAGATGAGTGTATGGTAGTAGTGCGATGTGAGGGCTTCTTCCTGTAGCTCTAAATTATGGAGTTTGACTATGCGCACTCGAGTATTGTGTTCTGAACACAAATCGATCAGTAAATATGATTTGTTGATCGAGTGCATTTAATTTTTTATCACATATATACATGTCTAGATATATATGTAGGGTTATATAATCTAATCATAGCATATCTTAAATTAATATTAAATTAATTTTAATTTTTGCTGCATATTTATTTCAAAAAAGTTTTGAAAAGCATGCCTAGAACCCTGCATGATTTCCATCAGTGGTATCAGAACAAGGGTTGCTTGACATATTTATATGTTAATTAAAAAAATTAAATGTAGCATATATGATATGTTTTGATCCAGATAACTTCAAAATCGAGGATGAATGAGCCACCAAGCTATTCGGTGATAAGGGATAAGTATGGTTTAAAGGCCATCTTTTTCTATTTGATGGGGATCCCTTATGGTGGTAGGGATGCCATCATGAACTCATTCATTAAGATGAATGATGAAAAAAATTTATTTATTAAAATTATTTCAATATAAAAATTAAACATGAATAAGTTTAGATTAGATCTAAAAGGTTTCATGGTTTAATTATGCTTTATTTTTTGTTATGTAACTAGAGATATGTTACTGTTTATGAAATGAGCCGATCCATTTCTGAAATGAGTCGACCCATTTAGTAAACAAAAAATATAGAAAATTTTTCAAAATTTAAAAATTATTTTTGAAATGCCAAACCCTGACCCATCAATCCAAAACTTAATTAAAAGAAGTATTTTCTAGTAGGGTCTAGAATTATGAATTAAAGATCCTAAGATAAATGCATAAAATTGTGGGTTAAAGGGTTAGATGAATTAGGTACATTAATTAGGTTAGATCTAACGTTAGTTAATGAATGGACTTAACTAGAGTAATTGATCAAATCTAGCTAAGTGTTGATTTAGATTAGGTCAAGGACACTCTAGATTTTACTTTAATAATTATAGTTGGACAAGTCCATACCTTTAATAAGGATCAAGATGGAGTTGCTTCATGGCTATGCAGTCCAATCCAAAATTACTAGGTTGATTAGATTAAACCAAATTAATCTGTTGGTGTCTAAGATAAGTTTGGTAGTCTAGATTAGTAGTTTTTAATTGAAAGCTACTCGCTCTGATTCGATCTTTGATAAGTTAATGGCATATCCCTTCCATTGATTTTACTTACCTAGCCGACATATCAATTAGGATTTGATTAGATCACTTGGTGATTCGAGCTAAGCCATGTCACTAGGAATTAGTTTGATTGATTTTAATTAGTAAGACTGAATTAGATGCCCATGGACTGAAAATTGATCCTAGTCCTCATCTATTGACTTGGTGAAGTCAGTGGGAGGATTTGACTTGGTGAAGTCAGTGGAAGAAAATTGGTCCGTGTCTTTTCTATGTTTAAGTCATATGTAACCTAAATTCTCTAAATTATTAGATCCTTAAAAATGATAAAATTATGGGGATAACTCAGTCATAGCCTTCCATTAAGGTGAATAGTAATGAGTCCAATTTTCTATATGAACATTGGAGGTGCCTTATACTTGGTGTTCATTTGGATATTGAAATTACAATTCATCAAATGATGATTAGGTCGCACTCTCTAAACGATGATCAGGTTGGCTAGAGCTTTTTTTGAACCTAATTTTCATTCATTTGATGCACCAAACTCAATCATGTTAATAGTTGGACCTAACCAGACCTTTTCAATGAAGGCCATAGCCTACTGAATTAGCTTATGGGGAAAAATAAAATTATTAAAAATTATTTGGAGAAGTAATTGATGGTGAACCAACCTGTAGATGCACATGAGTTGGCTAGACCTTTCCCCGGGCCCATTTGTAGTCTATGTAGATTCTAGTACCCACTAAGGAGTTAGTGTAATTTTTCAAATTGGAGGTAGAGGCTATCAATTCATAAAAATAGTGGAAAGACCTTTAGACTAATGTCTAACTTTAGGATTAAATAATTCGAGTACTAATATGGTCTTATATTTTTTTTTAGATAAATAGAATGGCTAGTGTAAGTCCACTTCGCTCACTATTGAATAGTGAAAAGCTTATAGAACCTAATTTCAAGAAGTCTAGTGTTGATCCTAATCAGACATACCTAAAGAGGAATTATTCTTTAGACTTGAATAGGCCGAATAGGAGAAATCAGCAAGTGGTTGCTGGGCAAGGCTGTTATATGATAATATCTTACAATTTCTCTGTTTGTGACAAATCTACCTGGGTATTAGATACCAGGAGTCTAGTTCACATATGCAATTCATTGCATTGACTTTAAATTGGTAGAAAGTTTAAGGATGGTGATAGATTCCTGAATGTTGGGGATGGATAAAAGTTTCATTCTTAGCATTGAAAACTCTTGAGCTTGTTTCTAAAATAAATAATATCATTTTAAGTCACTATTACTATTGTCCATCCTTTATGACAAAAATAATATCTATTGGGCTTTTGGCTCAAGATGGTTATAGTTTATCAATAAAAAAAATTATTATGATATCATTATGAATGATATCATAATAATGCAAGGATAATTAAGAAATGACATTTATGTATTATCACAATCTATTAATGTAATGTACACGTCTAACAAATGCTCGAAATTAGATAATATCATCGATGCCTATCTTTGGTATTGTCGACTCAATCATATAAACAAGAATAGGATTAACAGATTAGTCAAGGAGCATATCCTTGATATCAATAATTATGAATTATCAACTGTTAGATATATGTGCCCTAGAAGCCAGAATTGGCTGACACTTGTAATACACTTCTAGGGGCAAAATTGTAATTTTGACTATAATCAATAAAATGGATTATTTTCTATCACATATGTATATTTAGTGTCTGTGATACATCCTTTAAGTTAATGGTAATGATAATTCATATTTTCAAGAGTTGAAAATTTAAGACATGAATAATCATTATTAACTCATAAACAGCTCCCGACCATAGGATCATCACGAGGATGGTGATTGATCCGGAAGGTTGGTGTACGATCGCTTCTCTTTAGTAGATGAGTCTTGAGTCTATGGTGTGGAGACACCGGAGCGAGAGTACAGGTACTCGTTAGAGAATGAGGGCACTGAGCGTGACCACCTCGAGTAGTCATTAGGGAGTCTACCTTCTCGTCAATGACTGACTCGATGCTGCAGTAGTGTGTCTGGTTCTTTGACCTGAGATGCATCGGCAGTTCACCTTGAGGGTGTTATAGTTTGACTACACCATTACTCGGTCTCCTAGCCATATGGAACCCTGAGGTGTATGTTGGCTATAGCATGTTCATTGTAGGAACTGGATTGCATCAAGATGGAATCTATCTACCTCGGTGGTAGAGGAGTAGCCCTATGATGATCATGAGAATCAAGTCCAGAAATCCATGGCCATGGTAGAGTGAAATAATAGAAAGAGTTTCTATTTAGATTTTCACATTGGACTCGAATCGAATGATTACATCATATGACAGAGACTAGGGTTTGACGAGTTCACCTTAACCCTAATCTGATCGGGGCTCAAGATAGAAGAACTTAATCACACAGGTAGCTGCACCAAGAGGTTCGCATTCAGCTCTGATGGGTTGCCACCATATACTGCTAGGTGTCACTGGTGGATTTTGGGAGCAATTAGAATGATTTAGATGATCGATCATTCTAGCTGTTCGAATCAGAAGAGTTCTGATCCATCGAAAGGAGTTTCGATGATGTCTATGATAGAGATCATGACATATCCCATTACCATACAGAACTGAACCTAACTGGGTCACACAAACAAGGGTTTGAATCTGGTGATCATCAATTGAACTGATCTAGTTCAATTGATCTGAATGAGATTCAATTAGGTTCAAGGAAATCGTGCTAGCACTCGATTGAACCTAACGTTCTTCTTTTACTATCATAAATAA
The DNA here is from genome assembly GCA_006176705.1 of Cocos nucifera. NCBI lineage: Eukaryota > Viridiplantae > Streptophyta > Magnoliopsida > Arecales > Arecaceae > Cocos > Cocos nucifera. The sequence continues at coordinate 107,462 of QRFJ01001932.1, forward strand.
GTTGTCCTGACTGAGCCAAAGGAGTTTGTGCTCAATCAGAGGCCTTCATATGGTCTGACTGGAGGTTGTCCAAGTCAGAATAGGTTGTCTTATTTGTAAGACATTACCTGCCATTTTTGGTCACCTGCCATTTCTTGTTCTTTGACTTTGGTCAAAAGTCTACCTTTGACTGGTCAAACGTTGACCATTGACCCTTTGACTTTTGACCACATGTCATGCACCTATTGGAGAGCTGGTGGGGGCCTGTCCCCCTGCCAGAACCTGGCAAGGAGAAGGGCGCACGCCAAGGGTGGCGTGAGCCCAAGTAGGAGGCGCCTAGGAGTCCTTGTTGGACAAGGACTCCACCTCCCTTTTGGATTCCAATCAGAGTTCTACTAAGAATCCAGTTTGACTGGTCTTAGGCGCCCTCTAAGGAGGAATCCAGGGGTCTCTATTCCAACCAATCAGATTTAGATCTGATTTCACAAAGGGTTGTGATTGGTTGAGAGGAAGAGGAGTTGGATCACAAGAGGTCTATAAATAAGACCCTGCGCCCAACCCTAATTAATGCAATTAGACACGCCCCAAGGCTGCCTCTCCCCTCCTTCTCCATGCCATAGTCTCTTCTCCCCTTGCTCTCCACGTCCAAAAGAGTTTTGGACTTAGGTTGGTGCGATTCAGATCAAGGAAAGGCGATCAAAAGCAAGAAGGCTGCGCTGCTGCAAAAGGACGACTGCAGATCTTCAAAAGAGTTTTGAAGATCCTCCAGATCAGATCCAGATCTGATTTTTGGAGGTGTGATAGAGAAGAAGAGGATCTCCAGATCCAACCCGAGTGGATACCGGTAGAGGCCAGGCGCTTGCGTGGCTAAGATCCAGAACCTTCCGCTGCAATCAGGATCATCTACAGGGTAATAGGATTACCCAAATCAGGTAAATTAAATTTGATTTAATTTATCTTATTTTATTTTATTTATTAAAATAATAAGAATCAGATCTGAAACATATCAAGATCTGATTGAGATCAAGAGAAAATTTTTGAAATATATCTCTTGATCTAATCAGATCTGGACGAACCTGGACCGGGAAATCAGGATTTCCCTTCAACTGGTATCAGAGCCATGGTTCTAAATTGTTTAGATCTGATTTTAATTTTATTTTAATTAGAAAATAAAGTGATTTCAGATGTCACATGAGATGTGATCAGATCTGAAATCAGAAAAATTAAAATTAAATGATTTGGATCTAAGAACATGAAGATATGCATGACTAGTTCTAGAATAGAATAGTTCTATAGAATAGTTTTGCATGTCTTTGATTTAATCTGATTAAATCATATTTTAGATCTTCTTATTTACTATTTTTTGATATTATAAGTGTTATAATAACATCTGATAAACAGCAAATAAAAATTATTTAATTTTAAATATCATATGAGATATGATTGATGCATGTCTAGACTAGTTGTAGAATAGTTCTACATAATTATCTAGATTAGAATTTATTTTGATTAGATCAATTTAAATCTAATTTTTTAGATTATTATGTGATAATTTAGATCTGAAAATATGCATGATTATGATACATGAGATGTATGCAAAATATGCCTTGATTAGATCTAAATTTGTATATGAGATATATGATATAGATCTATAACTATTTTGTAGATTTACATGTTCCTGATTAAGGCGTTCCTCTTGGCCGTCCGGTCATAAGAACGAAGAAGGGTTTAAAGGCCCTCTCTTCCCATTCGATGGGGTGTTCTTATGACGTGTAGGGGTGCTGCGTGTTCGTCCTTAATCAGAAACCCAAAACTTACTTTCTGCAAAACCCTAGATCCTGAAACCCTAGGATTTATTGTGCATATTTTGTTTATGAACCCAACTTAATTAAGAATTAAGTTTATGGAATATTCAATTAGGTCTAAAATTGAGAATTTCAGATCTAAGACATATTCATAATACTGGGTTCGGGCTTGGGTAGCTCAATTAGGTCTAAGCGGTTGATCAAACCGAATCAAGAGTTGGTTAGATGGGATCAACAATGCTTAAATTGACCAGCCTAATAGGATTAAGTCTGGGTCAAGATCGAGTCACGATCAAGCAAGACCTAATTAGGCTCAGAGGTTAGAGTCTGGATTGTAGGCTAACCCAATTGGTTCTGACTCAACAATTTGGTGTCTAAGGTAAGTTTGGCACAGACGATCGACTGGTTTTTAATTGGAAGCTACTCGACCTGAATGCGTTCTTGTGCGAGTTAACGGCATATTCCTTCCACCGGTCTCACTTACCTGGCCATATCTGTTGACACAGTTCTGATCTGAGGTGGTCAATAATCCGAGCTAACCCATGCCACTAGGTTAGTCATAATTGTTATGACTAAGCCAAGTCTAGTTTAATGAGACCTGAATCAATTCTCCCTAAGAAAAGATTAAGTCTGAGGTCTTCCACCATTGTAGATGTGCGGGCCCTTCCCGGGGTTGATTGTTCTCGGCTGGATACAGTGGCTCAGTTGCACCGGGAAGACGCAACCATGTCTATTAGGCATTGGATGCTATGGGCTGGAGGATGAGTTGGGCTCAATATTTCCGGATACGGTGAGAGACCCAATTAGGAACCCAGTCTATGCAAATGGTGGGTCTGACTTAACTAAGGAGTGGATCAATATTCCGGATACGGTGAGATTCATGAATTAGAGACCAAGTTTGGGTGCACCATGATTAGAGAATCATTGAACAAGAGTTGTTCACTCATTGGCTAACCCATCACCAATAACTGTTAGGTGAGGTGATGAGTCAGTTGGTGAGACCGCACCACCCACTAGAAATCATCAATCGCGGAGATTTTCGCATCTCTACAGAGGGAGTGTAGGGATCCGAGAAAATAGTGGGAGCTAATTTGTTTAAAAATAAAATCCCTAAACAAATTGGTCAAGTCAAAATTACAGTATCTAACTAGAATCTTTGACTCTCTACAGGAAAATGTCTGCGTCCAACCCACTGGCACGTATCCTAGACACATAGACTGACTGGACCCAATTATAAAGATTGGCTCAGGAACTACAAAATTGTTTTGGGTTTCGAGAAGTTAACCCATGTTTTGGACCAGGACCCTCCCACATTACCAGCCCGTCCATCTGTTGAACAGAGAGCATCTCTGGAAAAATGGATTGACGAAGACAATAAGGCCAGATACTACATGTTGGGCTCGATGTCTGATGAGCTCTAGCGCCAACATGAAGATATCGGGACTGCTCGCCAAATGTTGGCTCACCTGCAGGAGATGTTTGGTGAACAGAGTCGCGCAGCCAAATATCAAGTCACGAAATGACTTTTTAAGGCTAAGATGCGTGATGGGCAGTCAGTCCAAGATCACTGTCTGACAATGATCAAGGACATGGAAGAGCTTGAGAAGCTCGGTGTGAAGTTGGACTTGGATCTGCAGAACGATATTATTATGCAATCCTTGACTGATGCATATGGGCAATTCATCATGAATTACCACATGCATAAACTTCAGAATTCCTTGGCCGAGTTAATGAATATGCTGGTTACCGCTGAGCTTTCTATGAAAGGTTCTAAAGGCTCAGTTCTTGCTATGAAACGGACTTCTTCCAAAAGAAAGTCTTATGGAAAGAAAAAGAAGTCTATGAAAAAGCAAAAGGTGGAAGGATCAAAGAAGAAGAAGGCAGAACCGAAGAAGAAGGTCGATGGCAAAGGAAAGTGTTTCCATTGCAACAGCGATGGCCATTGGAAGCGGAACTGCCCTACTTACCTGGCCACCCTGAAGAACAAGAAGGAAGATCCTTCTGGAGGTATGCTCGTTATTGAGTCTAACCTTACGGTTTCTTCTGCATCCAGTTGGGTGCTTGACTCTGGTTCTAGTGCTCATCTGTGCACTTCTATGCAGGGTCTTGAGGATAGCAGAAGGCTGAGGGATGGAGACATGGTCCTACGCATCGGTAATGGAGCAAGAGTTGCTGCAGTAGCCGTGGGAACATACCCTCTTCGATTA
>QRFJ01001932.1:112452-151580 GCA_006176705.1 Cocos nucifera
CTATAAATAAGACCCTGCGCCCAACCCTAATTAAAATGCTATTAGACATGCCCCAAGGCTGCCTCTCCCCTCCTTCTCCATGCCATAGTCTCTTCTCCCCTTGCTCTCCACGTCCAAAAGGTGTTTTGGACTTAGGTTGGTGCGATTCAGATCAAGGAAAGGCGATCAAAAGCAAGAAGGCTGCGCTGCTGCAAAAGGACGACTGCAGATCTTCAAAAGAGTTTTGAAGATCCTCCAGATCAGATCCAGATCTGATTTTTGGAGGTGTGATAGAGAAGAAGAGGATCTCCAGATCCAACCCGAGTGGATACCGGTAGAGGCCAGGCGCTTGCGTGGCTAAGATCCAGAACCTTCCGCTGCAATCAGGATCATCTACAGGGTAATAGGATTACCCAAATCAGGTAAATTAAATTTGATTTAATTTATCTTATTTTATTTTATTTATTAAAATAATAAGAATCAGATCTGAAAACATATCAAGATCTGATTGAGATCAAGAGAAAATTTTTGAAATATATCTCTTGATCTAATCAGATCTGGACGAACCTGGACCGGGAAATCAGGATTTCCCTTCAACTGGTATCAGAGCCATGGTTCTAAATTGTTTAGATCTGATTTTAATTTTATTTTAATTAGAAAATAAAGTGATTTCAGATGTCACATGAGATGTGATCAGATCTGAAATCAGAAAAATTAAAATTAAATGATTTGGATCTAAGAACATGAAGATATGCATGACTAGTTCTAGAATAGAATAGTTCTATAGAATAGTTTTGCATGTCTTTGATTTAATCTGATTAAATCATATTTTAGATCTTCTTATTTACTATTTTCTGATATTATAAGTGTTATAATAACATCTGATAAACAGCAAATAAAAATTATTTAATTTTAAATATCATATGAGATATGATAGATGCATGACTAGACTAGTTGTAGAATAGTTCTACATAATTGTCTAGATTAGAATTTATTTTGATTAGATCAATTTAAATCTAATTTTTTAGATTATTATGTGATAATTTAGATCTGAAAACATGCATGATTTGATACATGAGATGTATGCAAAATATGCCTTGATTAGATCTAAATTTGTATATGAGATATATGATATAGATCTATAACTGTTTTGTAGATTTACATGTTCCTGATTAAGGCGTTCCTCTTGGCCGTCCGGTCATAAGAACGAAGAAGGGTTTAAAGGCCCTCTCTTCCCATTCGATGGGGTGTTCTTATGACGTGTAGGGGTGCTGCGTGTTCGTCCTTAATCAGAAACCCAAAACTTACTTTCTGCAAAACCCTAGATCCTGAAACCCTAGGATTTATTGTGCATATTTTGTTTATGAACCCAACTTAATTAAGAATTAAGTTTATGGAATATTAATTAGGTCTAAAATTGAGAATTTCAGATCTAAGACATATTCATAATACTGGGTTCGGGCTTGGGTAGCTCAATTAGGTCTAAGCGGTTGATCAAACCGAATCAAGAGTTGGTTAGATGGGATCAACAATGCTTAAATTGACCAGCCTAATAGGATTAAGTCTGGGTCAAGATCGAGTCACGATCAAGCAAGACCTAATTAGGCTCAGAGGTTAGAGTCTGGATTGTAGGCTAACCCAATTGGTTCTGACTCAACAATTTGGTGTCTAAGGTAAGTTTGGCACAGACGACCGACTGGTTTTTAATTGGAAGCTACTCGACCTGAATGCGTTCTTGTGCGAGTTAACGGCATATTCCTTCCACCGGTCTCACTTACCTGGCCATATCTGTTGACACAGTTCTGATCTGAGGTGGTCAATAATCCGAGCTGACCCATGCCACTAGGTTAGTCATAATTGTTATGACTAAGCCAAGTCTAGTTTAATGAGACCTGAATCAATTCTCCCTAAGAAAAGATTAAGTCTGAGGTCTTCCACCATTGTAGACGTGCGGGCCCTTCCCGGGGTTGATTGTTCTCGGCTGGATACAGTGGCTCAGTTGCACCGGGAAGACGCAACCATGTCTATTAGGCATTGGATGCTATGGGCTGGAGGATGAGTTGGGCTCAATATTTCGGATACGGTGAGAGACCCAATTAGGAACCCAGTCTATGCAAATGGTGGGTCTGACTTAACTAAGGAGTGGATCAATATTCCGGATACGGTGAGATTCATGAATTAGAGACCAAGTTTGGGTGCACCATGATTAGAGAATCATTGAACAAGAGTTGTTCACTCATTGGCTAACCCATCACCAATAACTGTTAGGTGAGGTGATGAGTCAGTTGGTGAGACCGCACCACCCACTAGAAATCATCAATCGTGGAGATTTTCGCATCTCTACAGAGGGAGTGTAGGGATCCGAGAAAATAGTGGGAGCTAATTTGTTTAAAAATAAAATCCCTAAACAAATTGGTCAAGTCAAAATTACAGTATCTAACTAGAATCTTTGACTCTCTACAGGAAAATGTCTGCGTCCAACCCACTGGCACGTATCCTAGACACACATAGACTGACTGGACCCAATTATAAAGATTGGCTCAGGAACTACAAAATTGTTTTGGGTTCAGAGAAGTTAACACATGTTTTGGACCAGGACCCTCCCACCTTACCAGCTCGTCCATCCACTGAACAGAGAGCGTCTCTGGAAAAATGGATTGACGAAGACAATAAGGCCAGATACTACATGTTGGGCTCGATGTCTGATGAGCTCCAGCGCCAACATGAAGATATCGGGACTGCTCGCCAAATGTTGGCTCACCTGCAGGAGATGTTTGGTGAACAGAGTCGCGCAGCCAAATATCAAGTCACGAAAATGACTTTTTAAGGCTAAGATGCGTGATGGGCAGTCAGTCCAAGATCACTGTCTGACAATGATCAAGGACATGGAAGAGCTTGAGAAGCTCGGTGTGAAGTTGGACTTGGATCTTGCAGAACGATATTATTCTGCAATCCTTGACTGATGCATATGGGCAATTCATCATGAATTACCACATGCATAAACTTCAAAATTCCTTGGCCGAGTTGATGAATATGCTGGTTACCGCTGAGCTTTCTATGAAAGGTTCTAAAGGCTCAGTTCTTGCTATGGAACGGACTTCTTCCAAAAGAAAGTCTTATGGAAAGAAAAAGAAGTCTGTGAAAAAGCAAAAGGTAGGAAGGATCAAAGAAGAAGAAGGCAGAACCGAAGAAGAAGGTCGATGGCAAAGGAAAGTGTTTCCATTGCAACAGCGACGGCCATTGGAAGCGGAACTGCCCTACTTACCTGGCCACCCTGAAGAACAAGAAGGAAGGTCCTTCTGGAGGTATGCTCGTTATTGAGTCTAACCTTACGGTTTCTTCTGCATCCAGTTGGGTGCTTGACTCTGGTTCTAGTGCTCATCTGTGCACTTCTATGCAGGGTCTTGAGGATAGCAGGAGGCTGAGGGATGGAGACATGATCCTACGCATCGGTAATGGAGCAAGAGTTGCTGCAGTAGCCGTGGGAACATACCCTCTTCGATTACCATCTGGTTTAGACTTAGTTTTAAAAGACTGTTATTATGTGCCTGCAGCTAGCAGGAATTTGATTTCTGTTTCATGCTTAGCACAAGAAGGTTATGTGATCACCTTCTTTAAGGACCATTGTAACATTCTTTATGAAAGAAATAAAATTGCAAATGGTTTCCTTGTTAATGGTCTTTATCAGTTGCATATTGATGTACCTGTTTTAACTATCGAGCAAAACGTGAATGCCAAACGACCTAGGGATAGTCCAAACGACAGATATCTATGGCACCTGAGATTAGGTCATATAGCAGAAGATAGGATTAACAAATTGGAGAAAAATGGGCTATTGAGTCCATTGACTTTTGAGTCATATCCAACTTGTGAATCTTGTCTTCAAGGCAAAATGACTAAACTCCCTTTTGTTGGACATGGGGAGAGGGCCACAGATCTCCTTGCCCTAGTACATACTGATGTGTGCGGCCCATTTGATGTGCCGGCTAGAGGCAATTTTGTCTACTTCATTACCTTTACCGATGATCTGTCTAGGTATGGGTATGTGTATCTTATGAGACATAAGTCTGAAGCTTTTGAAAAGTTCAAAGAATTCAGACATGAAGTAGAAAAATAAACTGGAAAACCCATTAAGGTTCTTCGATCAGATCGAGGAGGTGAATACCTTAGCCGGGAATTCCTAGACTATCTTAAGGAAAATGGCATAGTCTCTCAATGGACTCCACCAGGAACACCTCAACTCAACGGGGTTTCAGAACGGAGAAATCGGACTCTATTGGATATGGTTCGATCCATGATGAGCTTCACAGACCTCCCTGATTTCCTTTGGGGACATTCATTATTAACTTCAATCTATTTACTGAATAGGGTTCCCTCTAAAACCGTTCCTACCACACCGTATGAGATATGGCACGGTAAGAAACCAAGTCTGAGTCATCTCAGAATTTGGGGTTGTCCGGCTCATGTCAAAAGACAACAAGCGGACAAGTTAGAGTTTAGGTCCTTTAGAGCTCGATTCATAGGATATCCTAAAGAGTCATTAGGATACTATTTCTACATTCCAGAAGACCACAATGTGATTGTGAGTCGACATGCCATATTTCTTGAAAAATAGTTTATTCAAGATAGTGGCATTGGAAAGCAGATTAAGCTTGATGAGAAAGTCTCACAAGCAGAACGAGCTAAGGACCAAGTGGAACCAAATCAGGTTGAGCCAATAAGAACACTACCTCCTCCACCTCGTAGATCGGAAAGAGTTTCCCGTCCCCCTGAAAGATACTTAGGTATTATTTCAGAGGATGTAGAGGAAATGTTCCTCATAGGTAATGGTGCTCATGGTGATGATCCCAAAACCTACAACGAGGCGATATCAGATATCGACTCCGAGAAATGGCTTGAGGCAATGAAGTCAGAGAATCGACTCGATGCACTCAAACCAAGTCTGGACCTTGGTAGATCCACCAGAAGGTATAGTACCTATTGGGTGTAAATGGATCTTCAAGAGAAAGATTGGTGCAGATGGGAATGTGGAGACATTCAAGGCTAGACTGGTGGCAAAAGGTTATAGTCAACGTGAAGGCATTGACTATCAGGATACCTTTTCCCCGGTAGCTATGCTAAAATCCATCCGCACATTGCTTGCTGTTGCAGCCTATTTCGATTATGAAATATGGCAAATGGACGTGAAAACGGCATTCCTAAATGGATATCTTGAGGAAGATATCTATATGGAACAGCCGCTAGGTTTCACATCCAGTGATACTGATCACAAGGTTTGCAAGCTGCAAAGGTCCATATATGGACTTAAGCAAGCATCTCGGAGCTGGAACACTCGTTTCAATGATGTGATCAAAAAGTTTGGTTTCATCAAAAATGAAGAGGAACCATGTGTTTTCAAAAGGGTCAGTGGGAGCGCTGTTGTCTTCCTCGTATTGTACGTGGATGACATCCTCCTTATTGGGAATGATATTCCCATGTTGACATCAGTCAAGATGTGGTTGTCCAAGGAATTCTCCATGAAAGACCTAGGTGAAGCATCCTTTATTCTAGGAATTAAGGTCTATAGGGATAGACCGAATAGGATGCTAGGACTTTCACAGAAGATGTACATAGAGGAAGTACTAAAGAGGTTTAGTATGGAAAACTCTAAGAGGGGATTAATACCCTTCAGACATGGTATTCATCTTTCCAAGAAGATGTGCCCCAGCACACCTGAGGAAATAGAACGCATGAGCAAGATCCCTTATGCTTCTGCAATAGGGAGCCTCATGTATGCCATGCTATGTACACGACCTGATATAGCCCATGCTGTGAGTGTCACAAGCAGATATCAGTCAAATCCAGGTGAAGAACACTGGACTTCTGTGAAATGTATCCTTAAGTACTTGAGAAGAACTAAGGATATGATGTTGGTCTTTGGTAATGGAGAACTCCAAGTTCAGGGATACACAGACTCGGACTTCATGTCCGATATAGATGATCGAAAGTCGACATCTGGAAGTCTGTTTGTGTGCAATGGTGGAGCTGTCAGCTGGAAGAGTTCCAAGCAAACTGTGATAGCAGATTCCACCATGGAAGCAGAATATATAGCTGCATCAGAGGCTGCAAAGGAAGCATTCTGGTACAAGAAGTTTGCTGCAGAAATTGGAGTAATGCCATCAGATGCCATTCCTCTTTACTGCGACAACAATGGCGCCATAGCCCTTGCTAAGGAGCCGAGGTCTCACCAGAAGTCCAAGCACATTGAGCGGCGATATCATCTCATCCGCGATTACCTTGAGAAAGGTTACGTTGAGGTCAAGAGAGTCAACTCCGCAGATAATGTGGCAGACCCACTTACAAAGCCGTTGGGCCAGCAGAAGATCGAAGCCCACCTTGAGAAGATGGGACTTAGACTTGTAGCCAATTGGCTTTAGGACAAGTGGGAGATTGTTAGATATATGTGCCCTAGAAGCCAGAATTGGCTGACACTTGTAATACACTTCTAGGGGCAAAATTATAATTTTGACTATAATTAATGAAATGGGTTATTTTCTATCACATATGTGTATTTAGTGTCTGTGATACATCCTTTGAGTTAATGGTAATGATAATTCATATTTTCAAGAGTTGAAAATTTAAGACATGAATAATCATTATTAACTCATAAACAGCTCCCGACCATAGGATCATCACGAGGATGGTGATTGATCCGGAAGGTTGGTGTACGATCGCTTCTCTTTAGTAGATGAGTCTTGAGTCTACGGTGTGGAGACACCGGAGCGAGAGTACAGGTACTCGTTAGAGAACGAGGGCACTGAGCGTGACCACCTCGAGTAGTCATTAGGAAGTCTACCTTCTCGTCAATGACTGACTCGATGCTGCAGTAGTGTGTCTGGTTCTTTGACCTGAGATGCATCGGCAGTTCACCTTGAGGGTGTTATAGTTTGACTACACCATTACTCGGTCTCCTAGCCATATGGAACCCTGAGGTGTATGTTGGCTATAGCATGTTCATTGTAGGAACTGGATTGCATCAAGATGGGAATCTATCTACCTCGGTGGTAGAGGAGTAGCCCTATGATGATCATGAGAATCAAGTCCAGAAATCCATGGCCATGGTAGAGTGAAATAATAGAAAGAGTTTCTATTTAGATTTTCACATTGGACTCGAATCGAATGATTACATCATATGACAGAGACTAGGGTTTGACGAGTTCACCTTAACCCTAATCTGATCGGGGCTCAAGATAGAAGAACTTAATCACACAGGTAGCTGCACCAAGAGGTTCGCATTCAGCTCTGATGGGTTGCCACCATATACTGCTAGGTGTCACTGGTGGATTTTGGGAGCAATTAGAATGATTTAGATGATCGATCATTCTAGCTGTTCGAATCAGAAGAGTTCTGATCCATCGAAAGGAGTTTCGATGATGTCTATGATAGAGATCATGACATATCCCATTACCATACAGAACTGAACCTAACTGGGTCACACAAACAAGGGTTTGAATCTGGTGATCATCAATTGAACTGATCTAGTTCAATTGATCTGAATGAGATTCAATTAGGTTCAAGGAAATCGTGCTAGCACTCGATTGAACCTAACGTTCTTCTTTTACTATCATAAATAAGTTGTCCTGACTGAGCCAAAGGAGTTTGTGCTCAATCAGAGGCCTTCATATGGTCTGACTGGAGGTTGTCCAAGTCAGAATAGGTTGTCTTATTTGTAAGACATTACCTGCCATTTTTGGTCACCTGCCATTTCTTGTTCTTTGACTTTGGTCAAAAGTCTACCTTTGACTGGTCAAACGTTGACCATTGACCCTTTGACTTTTGACCACATGTCATGCACCTATTGGAGAGCTGGTGGGGGCCTGTCCCCCTGCCAGAACCTGGCAAGGAGAAGGGCGCACGCCAAGGGTGGCGTGAGCCCAAGTAGGAGGCGCCTAGGAGTCCTTGTTGGACAAGGACTCCACCTCCCTTTTGGATTCCAATCAGAGTTCTACTAAGAATCCAGTTTGACTGGTCTTAGGCGCCCTCTAAGGAGGAATCCAGGGGTCTCTATTCCAACCAATCAGATTTAGATCTGATTTCACAAAGGGTTGTGATTGGTTGAGAGGAAGAGGAGTTGGATCACAAGAGGTCTATAAATAAGACCCTGCGCCCAACCCTAATTAAAATGCTATTAGACATGCCCCAAGGCTGCCTCTCCCCTCCTTCTCCATGCCATAGTCTCTTCTCCCCTTGCTCTCCACGTCCAAAAGGTGTTTTGGACTTAGGTTGGTGCGATTCAGATCAAGGAAAGGCGATCAAAAGCAAGAAGGCTGCGCTGCTGCAAAAGGACGACTGCAGATCTTCAAAAGAGTTTTGAAGATCCTCCAGATCAGATCCAGATCTGATTTTTGGAGGTGTGATAGAGAAGAAGAGGATCTCCAGATCCAACCCGAGTGGATACCGGTAGAGGCCAGGCGCTTGCGTGGCTAAGATCCAGAACCTTCCGCTGCAATCAGGATCATCTACAGGGTAATAGGATTACCCAAATCAGGTAAATTAAATTTGATTTAATTTATCTTATTTTATTTTATTTATTAAAATAATAAGAATCAGATCTGAAACATATCAAGATCTGATTGAGATCAAGAGAAAATTTTTGAAATATATCTCTTGATCTAATCAGATCTGGACGAACCTGGACCGGGAAATCAGGATTTCCCTTCAACTGGTATCAGAGCCATGATTCTAGATTGTTTAGATCTGATTTTAATTTTATTTTAATTAGATGAATAATAGGTATATTTATCTTATGAAGAGTAAATCCAATTCATTTAAAATGTTCAAACGATATCGTAATGAGGTAGAAAAATAACTTGAAAAGAGTAATAAAATTCTTCGATCAGACTGAGAAGGTGAATATCTTTTCAATGAATTTTCGATATCTCTAGAAAAGAATGGGACTCTTTCTTAATGAATCCCTCCTAGAACACCACAGCATAATGGTGTGTCTAAAAAAAAGAGCCGAACCCTATTGGATATGGTACGGTCCGTGATAGATTTTATGAGTTTGCCAATTTCTTTTTGGGGTTATGCACTTGAGACTACTTATTATATTTTGAACAATATTTCAAGCAAGTCTATTGCAAAGACTCCATATAAGATATGGACTGGGCATAGGTCAATACTCTCTCACCTTAGGATTTGGGGATGTTTGTCTTATGTCAAATGTTTACAGCCAAAAAAAGCTTGAACTTAGGTTCGATAAATGCTTGTTTGTAGGATATCCCAAAGAAACTAGGGGTTATTACTTCTACCTTACTAAAGAGCAAAAGATGATCATCAATAATAGAATAGTCTTTTTGGAAAATGAGTTTCTTATGAAAGGAATAGCTGTCTCTAATGTTGAGCTTGATGAAGTTTGACAGGTGGAAGAATCGACATATTCTAGTGAACCTATAAAACTGGATTTGATAAGATCAAATCCAAAGCCTATTGTAGAGGTATAAGGAGATCCAGTAGAGTTCCACATCAGTCGGATAGATACTATAGTTTCTTGATCTGGGAAAGTGATCCTATTAAACTCTATGAGAACAATGAGGATCCAATCACCTACATAGATGCCATGCAGAGGTCTGACTTTAATAAGTGGTTGGAAGCCATGAAGTCTAAAATGGAGTTCATGAAGGTCAATAGTGTATGGACACTAGTTGATCCACCTAAAGGGATAAAATCCATTAGGTGTAAGTAAATTTTCAAAAGAAATAGGGATGCAGATAGGAAGGTGGAGACCTATAAAGTCCATCTGGTGGCTAAGGAATATCGTCCGCATTATGGTATTGACTATGATAAGACATTCTTTTCGGTGGTAATCCTCAAGTCTTTTTGGATTATGCTTGCGATAGCAGCATACCTAAACTATGAGATCTGGCCGATGGATGTAAAGATAACTTTCCTAAATAGAGAGCTAGAAGAAGAGATGTATATGATAAGCCTAAGGGATTCACATCCACAGACGAGTCCAAGGTATGCAAGCTTCAAAGATCCATCTATAGATTGAAGCAGTTATCTCAAAGTTAGAACATGCATTTTAATAAAGTGATCAGAACGTATAGGTTTGTTAAGAACGAAGAGGAACCTTGTGTGTACAAATACATTAATGGTTCTATAGTTGTATTTCTTATTTTGTATGTGGATGATATTCTCTTAATCAGGAATGACATTCCTACATTACAGGGAATAAAGGTTTGGCTGTCGTCTCAATTCTCCATGAAGAACTTGGGAGAAGCTTCCTATATTCTAGGGATGAAGATCTATAAATATAAATCTAAAAGATTGCTTGGGTTATCCTAGTCCACGTATATCGATACTATGCTAAAGTAGTTCAGCATGACGAATTTCAAGAAAGGCTATCTTCTAATAGGTCATGAAATTTCTCTCTCAAAGAGAGATTATTCGATAACTTCTCAAGAGAGAGTGTATGAGTAGAATACCATATGCTTCGGTAGTGGGTTCTATTATATACACTATGATGTGTACGAGACCAAACATGGCACACTCACTTGGGATAGTGAGTAGATACCAGTTTGATTTGGATGAGAATCACTAAAAAGTTGTAAAGATAATTCTAAAGTATTTGAGAAATATTAAGAACTAGTGGCTCATCTATGAAGATGTTGATTTGAAACTTATGGGATATATTGATTCTAATTTTTAGTCAGATCATGATGATAGTAAGAGTATGTCAGGTTATGTATTTACCCAAAATGGTAGAGTAGTCTACTGGAAGAGTTTTAAGCAGCACACTATGATCGATTCTATGTGCGAGGTGGAGTATGTTGCAGCATTCGATGCTACGAAAAAAGTTGTATGGCTGTGGAAGTTCATTGACAAGCTGGGAGAGGTACCCTCCTTGGATGGTCTGGTTTTGCTTTACTGTAACAGCATTGGAGCCATAGCTCAAGTGAAGAAGTCGAAGGCACATCAGCACGCCAAACATATTCTATGTCACTACCACCTAGCTTGTACAAGAGATCGTGGAACGAGATGATGTCGACTTTCAAAATATCAATGGAAAGGAGAACATGGCCGACCCATTAACTAAAGCCATCGAAATCAAAGAGCTCGATAATCATAAATGGAAGATGGATATTTGATACTACTCTGAATGGCTTTAGTCTAAATAGGAGTTTATTGGAAATTGTATCCTCAAGCCAATCATCTATGTTGTAGATGGTTGAGCTGAATGTAAAATATACTTGAATTATAAATGAATAAGATTTTTATTCTGGCATTTCATTATATTTTTATAACTTCTTGTAATGAACTCTTCCGCGATGAAGTCCATAGGACTATTTAGACTCGGTAAAAGAGAATTTATCGTTTAGTCCTTAAACTTGATTGCGACCAAATGATACATTGTTATCTAGGATGACAATATTTATCGAGTATAGGTCATTGCATGCCATATGGATTTGTTGTCCTCTTAACTAAGGAGTATGTGAAGGAAAATCCTGATTTCTCGGACTAGGTTCGTTCAGATCTGATCGAATGAAGAGATATATTTTAAAAATTTTTTTCTTTGATCCTAATCAAATTTGGGATATTTTAGATCTAATTATTATTATTTTAATAATTAAAATAAAATTAAATAAATTAAATCAAATTTAATTTACCTTAAAGTGGGTAATCCTATTATCCGATGATGATCCTATGAGCAGCGAAAGGTTCTGGATCTAGCCATGCAAGTGCCTGGCCTCTACTGCTATCCACTTAGATTGGATCTGGAGATCCTATTCTTCTCTATCACGTCTCTAAAAATCAAATCTGGATCTGATCTTGAGGATCTTCAAAACTTCTTTTGGAGATCAGCAGTTGTCCTTTGCAGCAGCGCAACCTTCTAGCTTTCAGTCGCCTTTCTCTCATCTGGATTGCACCAACCAAGGTCCAAAACACTTTTGGACATGGAGAGGAGAGGGAGAAGGTGGGTTTGGCATGGAGGAAGTGGGGAGAGGCAGCCTTGGGGCATGGGATTTTAATTCAGATCCAATATAATTTGAGTTAGGCGCAGGGTCTTATTTATAGACTTTCTGTGATCCAACTCCTCTTCTTCCCAACCAATCACAATCCTTTATGAAATTAGATCTAAATCTGATTGGTGAAATAGAGTCCCCTAGATTTCTCCTTAGATGGCATCTAAGATCAGTCAAACTTGGTTCTTAGGAGAACTCTAATCGAAATCCAAAAAGGAGATGGAGTCCCTATCCAACCGGGACTCCTGGGCGCCTCCAGCTTGGGCACATGCCAAGGGTGGCGTGCGCCCTCCTCCTTGCTAGGTTCTGGCAAGGGGACAGGCCCCCACCAGCTCTCTAATAGGTGCATGACACATGGATAGAAGTCAAAGTGTCAATGGTCAACATTTGACCAGTCAAAGGTCAACTTTTGACCAAAGTCAAAGGACGAGAAATGGCAGGTGACCAAAAATGGTAGGTATTATCTTACAAAATAAGACAACCCTTTTTTGATCTAGACAGACTCCAGTTAGATCAGATGAAGGCCTCTAAATGAGCACAAACTTCTTTGGCTCAGTCAGGATAACTATTTATGATAGTAAAAGAAGAACGTTAGGTTCAATCGAGTGCTAGCACGATTTCCTTGAACCTAATTAAATCTCATTCAGATCAATTGAACTGGATCAGTTCAATTGATGATCACTAGATTCAAATCCTTGTTTGTGTGATCCAGTTAGGTTCAGTGCTGTATAGTAATGGGATATGTCATGATCTCTATCATCGACATCATTGAAACTCCTTTCGATGGACCAGAACTCTTCTGATTCGAACAGCTAGAATGATCGATCATCTAAATCATTCTAATTGCTCCCAAAATCCACCAGTGACACCTAGCAGTATATGGTGGCAACCCATCAGAGCTGAATATGAATCCTCTTGGTGCAGCTACCTGTGTGATTAAGTTCTTCTATCTTGAGCCCCGATCAGATTAGGGTTAAGGTGAACTCGTCAAACCCTAGTTTTTGTCATATGATGTAATCATTCGATTCAAGTCCGATGTGAAAACCTAAATAGAAACTCTTTCTATTATTTCACTCTACCATGGCCATGGGCTTCTAGGACTTGATTCTCATGATCATCATAGGGCTGCTCCTCTACCACCGAGGTAGATAGATTCCATCTTGATGCAATCCAGTTCCTACAATGAACATGTCATAGCCAACATACACCTCAGGATTCCATGAATGGCTAGGAGACTGAGTAATGGTGTAGTCAAACTATAACACCCTCAAGGTGAACTATCGATGCACCTCAGGTCAAAGAATCAGACACACCACTGTAGCATCGAGTCAGTCATTGACGAGAAGGTAGACTTCCTAATGACTACTCGAGGTGGTCACGCTCAGTGCCCTCATTCTCTAACGAGTATCCTGTACTCTCACTCTCGGTGTCTCCACATCCGTAGACTCAAGACTCATCTACTAAAGAGAAGCGATTGTATACCAACCTTCTGGATCAATCACCATCCTCGTGATGATCCTATGGTCGGGAGCATTTTATGAGTTAATAATGATTATTCATGTCTTAAATTTTCAACTCTTGAAAATATGAATTATCATTACCATTAACTCAAAGGATGTATCATAGACACTAAATACACTTATGTGATAGAAAATAATCCATTTTATTGATTATAGTCAAAATTATAATTTTGTCCCTAGAAGTGTATTACAAGTGTCAGCCAATTCTGGCTTCTAGGACACATATATCTAACAATCTTCCACTTGTCCTAAAACCAATTGGCTACAAGTCTAAGTCCCATCTTTTTAAGGTGGGCTTTGATCTTCTACTGGCCCAACGGCTTTGTAAGTGGGTCTGCCACATTATCTACGGAGTCGACTCTCTTGACCTCAACATAACCCTTCTCGAGGTAATCACGGATGAGGTGGTATCGCCGCTCAATGTGCTTGGATTTCTGGTGAGACCTCGGCTCCTTAGCAAGGGCTATGGTGCCATTGTTGTCGTAGTATAGAGGAATGACATCTGATGGTATTACTCCGATTTCTGCAGCAAACTTCTTATACCAGAATGCTTCCTTTGCAACCTCTGATGCAGCGATATATTCTACTTCTATGGTGGAATCTGCTATCACCATTTGCTTGGAACTCTTCCAGCTGATAGCACCACCATTGCACACAAATAGACATCCAGATGTCAACTTTCGATCATCTATATCGGACATGAAATCCAAGTCTGTGTATCCCTGGACTTGGAGTTCTCCATTATCAAAGACCAACATCATATCCTTAGTTCTTCTCAAGTACTTAAGGATACATTTCACAGAAGTCCAGTGTTCTTCACCTAGATTTGACTGATATCTACTTATGACACTCACAGCATGGGCTATATCAGGTCATGTACATAGCATGGCATACATGAGGCTCCCTATTGCAGAAGCATAAGGGATCTTGCTCATGCATTCTATTTCCTCAGGTGTGCTAGGGCCCATCTTCTTGGAAAGATGAATACCATGTCTGAAGGGTATTAATCTCCTTTTAGAGTTTTCCATACTAAACCTCTTTAGTACTTTCTCTATGTACATCTTCTATGAAAGTCCTAGCATCCTATTCGGTCTATCCCTAAAGACCTTAATTCCTAGAATAAAGGATGCTTCACCTAGGTCTTTCATGGATAATTCTTTGGACTACCATATTTTGACCGTCGTTAACATAGGAATTGAAGGGAAATCCTGATTTCCCGATCCAGGTTCGTCCAGATCTGATTAGATCAAGAGATATATTTTAAAAATTTTCTCTTGACCTTAATCAGATCTTGATATGTTTCAGATCTGATTATTATTATTTTAATAAATAAAATAAAATAAGATAAATTAAATCAAATTTAATTTACCTGATTTGGGTAATCCTATTACCCTGTAGATGATCCTGATTGCAGCGAAAGATTCTGGATCTTAGCCACGCAAGCGCCTGGCCTCTACCGGTATCCACTCGGGTTGGATCTGGAGAACCTCTTCTTCTCTATCACACCTCCAAAAATTAGATCTGGAGGATCTTTAAAACTCTTTTGAAGATCTGCAGTCATCCTTTTGCAGCAGCGCAGCCTTCTTGCTTTTGATCGCCTTTCCTTGATCTGAATCGCACCAAACTAAATCCAAAACACCTTTTGGACGTGGAGAGCAAGGGGAGAAGAGACTATGGCATGGAGAAGGAGGGGAGAGGCAGCCTTGGGGTGGGAAATCTCATTCAATAAGACTTTAGGATTAGGGTTGGGCGCAGGGTCTTATTTATAGACCTCTTGTGATCCAACTCCTCTTCCTCTCAACCAATCACAACCCTTTGTGAAATCAGATCTAAATCTGATTGGTTGGAATAGAGACCCCTGGATTCCTCCTTAGAGGGTGCCTAAGACCAGTCAAACTGGATTCTTAGTAGGAACTCTGATTGGAATCCAAAAGGGAGGTGGAGTCCTTGTCCAACAAGGACTCCTAGGCGCCTCCTACTTGGGCTCACGCCACCCTTGGCGTGCGCCCTTCTCCTTGCCAGGTTCTGGCAGGGGGACAAGTCCCCACCAGCTCTCCAATAGGTGCATGACATGTGGTCAAAAGTCAAAGGGTCAATGGTCAACGTTTGACCAGTCAAAGGTAGACTTTTGACCAAAGTCAAAGAACAAGAAATGGCAGGTGACCAAAAATGGCAGGTAATGTCTTACAAATAAGACAACCTATTCTGACTTGGACAACCTCCAGTCAGACCATATGAAGGCCTCTGATTGAGCACAAACTCCTTTGGCTCAGTCAGGACAACTTATTTATGATAGTAAAAGAAGAACGTTAGGTTCAATCGAGTGCTAGCACGATTTCCTTGAACCTAATTGAATCTCATTCAGATCAATTGAACTAGATCAGTTCAATTGATGATCACCAGATTCAAACCCTTGTTTGTGTGACCCAGTTAGGTTCAGTTCTGTATGGTAATGGGATATTTCATGATCTCTATCATAGACATCATCGAAACTCCTTTCGATGGATCAGAACTCTTCTGATTCGAACAGCTAGAATGATCGATCATCTAAATCATTCTAATTGCTCCCAAAATCCACCAGTGACACCTAGCAGTATATGGTGGCAACCCATCAGAGCTGAATGCGAACCTCTTGGTGCAGCTACCTGTGTGATTCAGTTCTTCTATCTTGAGCCCCGATCAGATTAGGGTTAAGGTGAACTCGTCAAACCCTAGTCTCTGTCATATGATGTAATCATTCGATTCGAGTCCAATGTGAAAATCTAAATAGAAACTCTTTCTATTATTTCACTCTACCATGGCCATGGATTTCTGGACTTGATTCTCATGATCATCATAGGGCTACTCCTCTACCACCGAGGTAGATAGATCCATCTTGATGCAATCCAGTTCCTACAATGAACATGCTATAGCCAACATACACCTCAGGGTTCCATATGGCTAGGAGACCGAGTAATGGTGTAGTCAAACTATAACACCCTCAAGGTGAACTGCCGATGCATCTCAGGTCAAAGAACCAGACACACTACTGCAGCATCGAGTCAGTCATTGACGAGAAGGTAGACTTCCTAATGACTACTCGAGGTGGTCACGCTCAGTGCCCTCGTTCTCTAACGAGTACCTGTACTCTCGCTCCGGTGTCTCCACACCGTAGACTCAAGACTCATCTACTAAAGAGAAGCGATCGTACACCAACCTTCCGGATCAATCACCATCCTCGTGATGATCCTATGGTCGGGAGCTGTTTATGAGTTAATAATGATTATTCATGTCTTAAATTTTCAACTCTTGAAAATATGAATTATCATTACCATTAACTCAAAGGATGTATCACAGACACTAAATACACATGTGTGATAGAAAATAACCCATTTCATTAATTATAGTCAAAATTATAATTTTGCCCCTAGAAGTGTATTACAAGTGTCAGCCAATTCTGGCTTCTAGGGCATATATATCTAACAGGAATATCATTCCCAATAAGGAGGATGTCATCCACGTACAATACGAGGAAGACAACAGTGCTCCCACTGACCTTTTTGAAAACACATGGTTCCTCTTCATTTTTGATGAAACCAAACTTTTTGATCACATCATTGAAACGAGTGTTCCAGCTCCGAGATGCTTGCTTAAGTCCATATATGGACCTTTGCAGCTTGCAAACCTTGTGATCAGTATCACTGGATGTGAAACCTAGCGGCTGTTCCATATAGATATCTTCCTCAAGATATCCATTTAGGAATGCCATTTTCACATCCATTTGCTATATTTCATAATCGAAATAGGCTGCAACGCAAGCAATGTGCGGATGGATTTTAGCATAGCTACCGGGGAAAAGGTATCCTGATAGTCAATGCCTTCGTGTTGACTATAACCTTTTGCCACCAGTCTAGCCTTGAATGTCTCCACATTTCCCATCTGCACCAATCTTTCTCTTGAAGATCCATTTACACCCAATAGGTACTATACCTTCTGGTGGATCTACCAAGGTCCAGACTTGGTTTGAGTGCATCGAGTCAATTTCTGACTGCATTGCCTCTAGCCATTTCTCGGAGTCGATATCTGATATCGCCTCATTGTAGGTTTTGGGATCATCACCATGAGCACCATTACCTATGAGGAATATTTTCTCTACATCCTCTGAAATAATACCTAAGTATCTTTCAGGGGGACGGGAAACTCTTTCCGATCTACGAGGTGGAGGAGGTAGTGTTCTTATTGGCTCAACCTGATTTGGTTCCACTTGGTCCTTAGCTCATTCTGCTTGTGAGACTTTCTCATCAAGCTTAATCTGCTTTCCAATGCCGCTATCTTGAATAAACTATTTTTCAAGAAATATGGCATGTCGACTCACAATCACATTGTGGTCTTCTGGAATGTAGAAATAGTATCCTAATGACTCTTTAGGATATCCTATGAATCGAGCTCTGAAGGACCTAAACTCTAACTTGTCCGCTTGTTGTCTTTTGACATAAGCCGGACAACCCCAAATTCTGAGATGACTCAGACTTGGTTTCTTACCGTGCCATATCTCATACGGTGTGGTAGGAACGGTTTTAGAGGGAACCCTATTCAGTAAATAGATAAATTGAAGTTAGGTCTGTGAAGCTCAATGATCGTATCCAATAGAGTCCATTTCTCCGTTAAAATAGAAAAATAATGAATGTCCCCAGAAAATCAGGGAGGTCTGTGAAGCTCATCATGGATCGAACCATATCCAATAGAGTCCGATTTCTCCATTCTAAAACCCCGTTGAGTTGAGGTGTTCCTGGTGGAGTCCATTGAGAGACTATGCCATTTTTTTTAAGATAGTCTAGGAATTCTCGGCTAAGGTATTCACCTCCTCGATCTGATCGAAGAACCTTAATGGGTTTTCCAGTTTATTTTTCTACTTCATGTCTGAATTCTTTGAACTTTTCAAAAGCTTCAGACTTGTGTCTCATAAGATACACATACCCATACCTAGACAGATCATCGGTAAAGGTAATGAAGTAGACAAAATTGCCTCTAGCCGGCACATCAAATGGGCCGCACACATCAGTATGTACTAGGGCAAGGAGATCTGTGGCCCTTTCCCCATGTCCAACAAAAGGGAGTTTAGTCATTTTGCCTTGAAGACAAGATTCACAAGTTGGATATGACTCGAAAGTCAATGGACTCAATAGCCCATTTTTCTCCAATTTGTTGATCCTATCTTCTGCTATATGACCTAATCTCAGGTGCCATAGATATCTGTCGTTTGGACTATCCCTAGGTCGTTTGGCATTCACGTTTTGCTCGAATAATGAGCATGCCTCCAGAAGGACCTTCCTTCTTGTTCTTCAGGGTGGCCAGGTAAGTAGGGCAGTTCCGCTTCCAATGGCCATCGCTGTTGCAATGGAAACACTTTCCTTTGCCATCGACCTTCTTCTTCGGTTCTTCCTTCTTCTTCTTTGATCCTTCTACCTTTTGCTTTTTCACAGACTTCTTTTTCTTTCCATAAGACTTTCTTTTGGAAGAAGTCCGTTCCATAGCAAGAACTGAGCCTTTAGAACCTTTCATAGAAAGCTCAGCGGTAACCAGCATATTCATCAACTCGGCCAAGGAATTTTGAAGTTTATGCATGTGGTAATTCATGATGAATTGCCCATATGCATCAGTCAAGGATTGCAGAATAATATCATTCTGCAAATCCAAGTCCAACTTCACACCGAGCTTCTCAAGCTCTTCCATGTCCTTGATCATTGTCAGACAGTGATCTTGGACTGACTGCCCATCACGCATCTTAGCCTTAAAAAGTCATTTCGTGACTTGATATTTGGCTGCGCGACTCTGTTCACCAAACATCTCCTGCAGGTGAGCCAACATTTGGCGAGCAGTCCCGATATCTTCATGTTGGCGCTGGAGCTCATCAGACATCGAGCCCAACATGTAGTATCTGGCCTTATTGTCTTCGTCAATCCATTTTTCCAGAGACGCTCTCTGTTCAGTGGATGGACGAGCTGGTAAGGTGGGAGGGTCCTGGTCCAAAACATGTGTTAACTTCTCTGAACCCAAAATAATTTTGTAGTTCCTGAGCCAATCTTTATAATTGGGTCCAGTCAGTCTATGTGTGTCTAGGATACGTGCCAGTGGGTTGGACGCAGACATTTTCCTGTAGAGAGTCAAAGATTCTAGTTAGATACTGTAATTTTGACTTGACCAATTTGTTTAGGGATTTTATTTTTAAACAAATTAGCTCCCACTATTTTCTCGGATCCCTACACTCCCTCTGTAGAGATGCGAAAATCTCCACGATTGATGATTTCTAGTGGGTGGTGCGGTCTCACCAACTGACTCATCACCTCACCTAACAGTTATTGGTGATGGGTTAGCCAATGAGTGAACAACTCTTGTTCAATGATTCTCTAATCATGGTGCACCCAAACTTGGTCTCTAATTCATGAATCTCACCGTATCCGAAATATTGATCCACTCCTTAGTTAAGTCAGACCCACCATTTGCATAGACTGGGTTCCTAATTGGGTCTCTCACCGTATCCGAATATTGAGCCCAACTCATCCTCCAGCCCATAGCATCCAATGCCTAATAGACATGGTTGCATCTTCCCGGTGCAACTGAGCCACTGTATCCAGCCGAGAACAATCAACCCCGGGAAGGGCCCGCACATCTACAATGGTGGAAGACCTCGGACTTAATCTTTTCTTAGGGAGAATTGATTCAGGTCTCATTAAACTAGACTTGGCTTAGTCATAACAATTATGACTAACCTAGTGGCATGGGTCAGCTCGGATTATTGACCACCTCAGATCAGAACTGTGTCAACAGATATGGCCAGGTAAGTGAGATCCGGTGGAAGGAATATGCCGTTAACTCGCACAAGAACGCATTCAGGTCGAGTAGCTTCCAATTAAAAACCAGTCGGTCGTCTGTGCCAAACTTACCTTAGACACCAAATTGTTGAGTCAGAACCAATTGGGTTAGCCTACAATCCAGACTCTAACCTCTGAGCCTAATTAGGTCTTGCTTGATCGTGACTCGATCTTGACCCAGACTTAATCCTATTAGGCTGGTCAATTTAAGCATTGTTGATCCCATCTAACCAACTCTTGATTCGGTTTGATCAACCGCTTAGACCTAATTGAGCTACCCAAGCCCGAACCCAGTATTATGAATATGTCTTAGATCTGAAATTCTCAATTTTAGACCTAATTAATATTCCATAAACTTAATTCTTAATTAAGTTGGGTTCATAAACAAAATATGCACAATAAATCCTAGGGTTTCAGGATCTAGGGTTTTGCAGAAAGTAAGTTTTGGGTTTCTGATTAAGGACGAACACGCAGCACCCCTACACGTCATAAGAACACCCCATCGAATGGGAAGAGAGGGCCTTTAAACCCTTCTTCGTTCTTATGACCGGACGGCCAAGAGGAACGCCTTAATCAGGAACATGTAAATCTACAAAACAGTTATAGATCTATATCATATATCTCATATACAAATTTAGATCTAATCAAGGCATATTTTGCATACATCTCATGTATCAAATCATGCATGTTTTCAGATCTAAATTATCACATAATAATCTAAAAAATTAGATTTAAATTGATCTAATCAAAATAAATTCTAATCTAGACAATTATGTAGAACTATTCTACAACTAGTCTAGTCATGCATCTATCATATCTCATATGATATTTAAAATTAAATAATTTTTATTTGCTATTTATCAGATGTTATTATAACACTTATAATATCAAAAAATAGTAAATAAGAAGATCTAAAATATGATTTAATCAGATTAAATCAAAGACATGCAAAACTATTCTATAGAACTATTCTATTCTAGAACTAGTCATGCATATCTTCATGTTCTTAGATCCAAATCATTTAATTTTAATTTTTTTGATTTCAGATCTGATCACATCTCATGTGACATCTGAAATCACTTTATTTTCTAATTAAAATAAAATTAAAATCAGATCTAAACAATTTAGAACCATGGCTCTGATACCAGTTGAAGGGAAATCCTGATTTCCCGGTCCAGGTTCGTCCAGATCTGATTAGATCAAGAGATATATTTCAAAAATTTTCTCTTGATCTCAATCAGATCTTGATATGTTTCAGATCTGATTCTTATTATTTTAATAAATAAAATAAAATAAGATAAATTAAATCAAATTTAATTTACCTGATTTGGGTAATCCTATTACCCTGTAGATGATCCTGATTGCAGCGGAAGGTTCTGGATCTTAGCCACGCAAGCGCCTGGCCTCTACCGGTATCCACTCGGGTTGGATCTGGAGATCCTCTTCTTCTCTATCACACCTCCAAAAATCAGATCTGGATCTGATCTGGAGGATCTTCAAAACTCTTTTGAAGATCTGCAGTCGTCCTTTTGCAGCAGCGCAGCCTTCTTGCTTTTGATCGCCTTTCCTTGATCTGAATCGCACCAACCTAAATCCAAAACACTTTTGGACGTGGAGAGCAAGGGGAGAAGAGACTATGGCATGGAGAAGGAGGGGAGAGGCAGCCTTGGGGCATGTCTAATAGCATTCACTTTTAATTAGGGTTGGGCGCAGGGTCTTATTTATAGACCTCTTGTGATCCAACTCCTCTTCCTCTCAACCAATCACAACCCTTTGTGAAATCAGATCTAAATCTGATTGGTTGGAATAGAGACCCCTGGATTCCTCCTTAGAGGGCGCCTAAGACCAGTCAAACTGGATTCTTAGTAGAACTCTGATTGGAATCCAAAAGGGAGGTGGAGTCCTTGTCCAACAAGGACTCCTAGGCGCCTCCTACTTGGGCTCACGCCACCCTTGGCGTGCGCCCTTCTCCTTGCCAGGTTCTGGCAGGGGGACAGGCCCCCACCAGCTCTCCAATAGGTGCATGACATGTGGTCAAAAGTCAAAGTGGGTCAATGGTCAACGTTTGACCAGTCAAAGGTAGACTTTTGACCAAAGTCAAAGAACAAGAAATGGCAGGTGACCAAAAATGGCAGGTAATGTCTTACAAATAAGACAACCTATTCTGACTTGGACAACCTCCAGTCAGACCATATGAAGGCCTCTGATTGAGCACAAACTCCTTTGGCTCAGTCAGGACAACTTATTTATGATAGTAAAAGAAGAACGTTAGGTTCAATCGAGTGCTAGCACGATTTCCTTGAACCTAATTGAATCTCATTCAGATCAATTGAACTAGATCAGTTCAATTGATGATCACCAGATTCAAACCCTTGTTTGTGTGACCCAGTTAGGTTCAGTTCTGTATGGTAATGGGATATGTCATGATCTCTATCATCGACATCATCGAAACTCCTTTCGATGGATCAGAACTCTTCTGATTCGAACAGCTAGAATGATCGATCATCTAAATCATTCTAATTGCTCCCAAAATCCACCAGTGACACCTAGCAGTATATGGTGGCAACCCATCAGAGCTGAATGCGAACCTCTTGGTGCAGCTACCTGTGTGATTAAGTTCTTCTATCTTGAGCCCCGATCAGATTAGGGTTAAGGTGAACTCGTCAAACCCTAGTCTCTGTCATATGATGTAATCATTCGATTCGAGTCCAATGTGAAAATCTAAATAGAAACTCTTTCTATTATTTCACTCTACCATGGCCATGGGCTTTCTGGACTTGATTCTCATGATCATCATA
Organism: Cocos nucifera; assembly: GCA_006176705.1. Lineage (NCBI taxonomy): Eukaryota > Viridiplantae > Streptophyta > Magnoliopsida > Arecales > Arecaceae > Cocos > Cocos nucifera. Next base: position 135,606 of record QRFJ01001932.1, read on the forward strand.
GGGCTGCTCCTCTACCACCGAGGTAGATAGATTCCATCTTGATGCAATCCAGTTCCTACAATGAACATGTCATAGCCAACATACACCTCAGGGTTCCATATGGCTAGGAGACCGAGTAATGGTGTAGTCAAACTATAACACCCTCAAGGTGAACTGCCGATGCATCTCAGGTCAAAGAACCAGACACACTACTGCAGCATCGAGTCAGTCATTGACGAGAAGGTAGACTTCCTAATGACTACTCGAGGTGGTCACGCTCAGTGCCCTCGTTCTCTAACGAGTACCTATACTCTCGCTCCGGTGTCTCCACACCATAGACTCAAGACTCATCTACTAAAGAGAAGCGATTGTACACCAACCTTTCGGATCAATCACCATCCTCGTGATGATCCTATGGTCGGGAGCATTTTATGAGTTAACAATGATTATTCATGTCTTAAATTTTCAACTCTTGAAAATATGAATTATCATTACCATTAACTCAAAGGATGTATCACAGACACTAAATACACTTATGTGATAGAAAATAATCCATTTTATTGATTATAATCAAAATTATAATTTTGCCCCTAGAAGTGTATTACAAGTATCAGTCAATTCTGGCTTTTAGGGCACATATATCTAACAGTATGGAGATATTGATTTGGCATGCAGGTGAAATATGTTATTCCAGATAGTTGCTCTGATATCAAGCTATTGAAAACTATCCTTGCTATATAATGATTGCAGAAACAATAATAAGGATCCAAGGAAATAGATGGCCATCCTATCAAACCCTAGAAAATACTAGGGAGAGGAGAAGAGAGGGAGAATGAGAGAGGAAGAGAGAATTTTTAAGGAGAAAAGGACTTGTATTTCATTTGTATTAATTTACAAACTCAATACAGAGTATATATACCTAGTCAAATTGATCCAACCTAAAAAACTTTCCTAGCTAGCATAATATGATTCACTCCCCGAGCCCATGTACACCCATGTCTCACATGCAAACACCGATTGGACTAATTTCTAGTCCAATCCATAGGTTAGCCCCTTAGGACCTCACAAACTAAGGCTCTAAGTCCCTAGGATTAAATCTAATCCTAGGTCAGAATAGAAACCACGTCCTGTTCTATTCATTGCTCGAGCAGGCTCGATCAGCAATTGGGCCTGCTCGATTGTGATATCTTCTATGAGAGCCTGAATCACCACTCTCTGCTCTACTACTCGAGCCGATTATCTTAGGATTCAAGTCAGCTCAACTTCTACTTAGGCTAGCTCTAACAAGAATCGAGCCTACCCTTCCAGTGTGTCAGCCTGATACACTTTCTAGACTTCTACTCGAGCCGACTTTCTTAGGATTCGGGTAGGCTCGACTGAAGTATTGGCTAAAGCTCTTTGATGGTTGGTTCTATTCGCTCCTTACACTCTCTCCACCTACTTCCAAGGCTTGAGAGCACCATTCTTGAGCTCACAATCTCCACCTTGGTGCTCCCAAGTTCTTATGAACTCAGCTCTATCCATCAGTCCCATTAGTACCATACAATTATGAAAATTAACTATTCCATAGAAGTACCTTTGTAAGCATATCAGTTGGATTTTTTTTGATGTAATCCTTTACCAGCTCCACTTCACCCTCCTCCACTAGCTTTCTAATTTGTTGGTATCTGATATCATTATGCCCAGTCCTCATATAATATATAGAGTTCTGTGCGAGCAACAAAGCACTCTGGCTATCACAATGCATCCTAACTACATCCTATGAGAATTCCATCTCCAGTGCCAAGCCCTTCAGCCATAGAGCTTCCTTCGCTGCCTTTGTAATACCAATGTACTCTAATTTGGTAGTAGATAAGGCCGTAATCAGTTATAAGCATAATCTCCATGAGACTAGATCTCCATATAGGCTGAATATAAAATCTATCATTGAACACCGAGTGTCCGCATCTCTACCAAAATCTACATCTACAAATCCCTCTATTAGCCCTCAAGCCTCCTTGGATATGTTAAGATGTTCTTCAGCACCTTCCCGCTGACCATAGTAGATGCCAATCCCAACTGAACCTATCAAGTATCTAAAGATACCCTTCAGTGCTCTCTAGTTCTCCCTACCAGGCTAAGCCATAAACCTGCTCACCTAACTCACTACATGGGCTAAGTCCGGCCTGTAACATACCATAGAGTACATAATTCTTCTTACACTAGAAGCATATGAAATCTTTTCCATCTCCTGAACCTCCATCTCAGTCTATGGTGACATGGTCTTAGAGAGTCTAATATGCTCAGCAACTGGCAACTCTATCAGTTTGGCTTCCTTCATTCTAAATCTCTTTAAGACCTTCTTGACATATCCTTCTTGAGATAGATATAGCAGCCTCTTGGTTTTGTCTTTGATAATTTCCATACCTAGGATCTTCTTCGTAGGCCCCAAGTCGTTCATCTTAAACTTCTAAGACAAAGCTCCTTTCAACTCCTGCGCAACCTCCTTACTCTTGAATGCTACTAGCATGTTATCTACATACAAGAATAGGTATAACCAAAATCCATCTTTTAAAGACCTCACATATACACATAGGTCATGATCACACCTAGAAAGGCCAATACTTTTCATATATGTGTCAAATAGCTTGTACCACTATCTAGGAGATTGCTTCAATCAGTATAATAATTTCATCAGTAAACAGACCTCTCTCTGACCCAGGCTCCTTGAAATCCTATGGCTACTCCATGTATATATTCTCCTCCAAATCTTTATGAAGGAATGCTATCTTAACTTTCATTTGCTCCAGCTCCAAGTCATGAGCAGCAACTATGCTCAACATCACCCTAATGGATGTATGTCTGACAACTGGAGAGAAGACCTCTGAGTAATCAATCCCTTCTCTCTATGAGTACCCTTTGGCTACCAGTCTAGCCTTGTACCTTACTCCATCTTTCTCTGAAGGTGCTTTTTTCTTGTGAAAACCCATTTGGAGCCAATGGGTCGAGCATCATTTAGTAGATCCACTAGCTATCATGTCCGATTTTTTCTGAGAGACTTCATCTCCTCCATCATATCCTGTATCCATGATTCTCTATCCAGACTTTCCATGGCCTCCTCAAAGCTCTTTGGATCTCTATTGGTAGTAATGAGAGCATAAGAGATAGTCTCGTTAATGCCATATTGTACCGATTTATGAACAATGCACTTCGACTTGTGCAGCGCCACTCTTCTTGAGGTATCTTGCAAGTCTGCTACCTATGACTATCTCTACACCTCTTCTTAGGTAGATTGCTCTCTTTGTTGAAATCCATAGATTCATCACCATGGCTGCCCAACTCCACCTCAAACTGAGCATGATCCGAGGTTGATGTTGAGGGCAAATCACTTGTATCCGAGAGCTATCCCATGCTACCCTATATTATCTTGACAATTTCATCTGCACTTCTTGACTTCAACATGATGCTTTTCTTATTAAATATCACATTTTGATTGACGATACTCCTCTGGGATTGTGAATCCCACAGCAAGAAACTATTCACACCTCATGAAAATCTGATGAATATCATCTTTTATGACTTTGGATCTAACTTGCTCCTATCGGCTTCTTCTATCAAAGCATATGAAGGATAGCTGAACACCTTTAGGTGGCCTAGCTTCACCTTCTTCCCGCTCTAGATAGCTTCTAGAAGTCCTTAATTCAATTTTCTATGGGTAGACCTATTAATAAGAAAACAAGAATAAGCAAGAGCAACACCCCAAAAGGATTTGGGCAGTGATGCTTGCAGCCTTAAGTTCTTGGCCTTCTCCATCAGTGTCTAATTCATCCTCTCCATGTCATCATTCTGCTGAGGGGTCATCTTTGCTGTGTAATGATGTTTTATGCTATTTTTCTCACAGTATCTTCTGAATGCTAGGCTAGTGTATTCTCCTCTATTATCAGACCTTAAATACATCACTAGCTGCCCTATCTCCTTCTCCACCTCAGCTCTCTAGATTTTAAATCAAGCAAAAATATCTAATTTTTTCTTGATTAGATATATCCATACCTTTTTGGAGAAGTCATCTATAAAGGTGCCAAAATATCTCACTCCACCTCAAGATGCAACAGGTGCCGGGCCCCATATGTCTGAGTGAACTAGCATGAAAATAGTTTCACTCAGCTTGATACTACTGGCAAATGTAACTCCATGCTGTTTGCCATAGATACAAGGCTCATATAGGTCATCTTCTTCTTTTATAAGTGCTGGAATCAGACCTATCATACTCAACTCTATGAACCCTCTATCACTTAAGTGACCCATATGATAGTGCCAAAGCTTGTAGATTTGCTGTTTCTCCTATGCTACTATAGATACCTCTGTACTATCTGTAACCATTGAGCCCTCCATCCTGTATAGGTTGTTGCTCAGTTTTCTTTCTTTCATCACCACCAATGAACCCTTGAAAATCATCAAACACTCGCTGCCTGGCTGACAACTGAAAGCATACCCCTATCCTTCTAAGGAATCTAAGGATATCATGTTTTTCAATTTTGGTACATGCTTCATACTACTGAGTATTTGTATGACACCATCATATATCCTCACTCTAACTGTTCTAACACCAGCAGCTTTACGTTAGTGATCATCTTCAGGACTAATACTTCCTCCATCGGATCTCTTGTATAATGCAAACCACTTTCGATGTGCAGTGTAATAGTGGAAACATGCTGAATCCAATATTCAGTGGTTATCATACTCTGTGACTTCATCAGATACTACCAATATATCATCTCCATAGAGCACTACTCCCACTAGTCGATCCACTCTTAGAAGTACCCTTTTTCTTTTCATTCTTAAAAGATGGGCAATTTCTTCTAATATAATCAGGTTGATGATACTTATAGCATTTGAAATCTTTTTGATTTTCTCAAGACTTTGATCTATCCTTAGATTTATCTTGAGTCCACCTCTTAAGCCTTCCTTGCCTCTAATTCATAGAAAGCACCTTTGAACTAGGGTTTTCTTTAACTAGCCTCTTTTGCTACTCGTTACACCTAAGAACTCCAACCACTTGCTTGAAGTTTAATATCTCCTTTCCATAAACCAAAGTGGTAATGAGACCATCATATGTTGTTGGCAGCAAATACAATAATAGAAGAGCTCTATCCTCCTCATCAATCTTCACATCAAGGCTCATGACATCCATGCAAACTTGATTGAATTTTTGAATGTGAAAAACTAGATCTCCTCTTTCGAGCATCCGTAAACTGTACAATTATTTCTTCAACCATAGCTTGTTTATCATATTCTTGCCCATATATGTGTTCTCTAGTTTCTATCAAAGCCCCTTCAGTATGGTTTCTATATTGATTTCTAGTAAAACTTCATCAGCGAGGCACATACAAATCATGCTGAAGGCTATCTCTTCAAGTTCCTCCTACTCTTCAACAAAATTTTTTTTTGGTCTTTTCCTAGTCAAAACCTTAAAGATTTTATTTTGCACCAGTAGATCCTTCATCCTTTGCTACCAAAGGCTGAAGTTTTTTTTGCCAACAAACTTTTCAAAGTCTATATTGATGGTACTCGATGCCATCCTTACCAGCTTTCTAATAACCAAACATAAAAGAGAATAAACAGTATTTAAAAAAATCTATTCAACACCTTACCACAATCTCGATGAAACTTTGACCTTTCCTCCATCAGAGCTCTTATACCAATTATTGTTCTAGATGGCTGCTCTGATACCAAAATATTTGAAACTATCCTTGCTACTTGATGATTGCGAAAATAGCAATAAGGATCTAAAAAAATAGATGGCCATCATATTAAATCCTCAAAAATCCTAGGAAGTGGAGAAGAGAGGGAGAACGAGAGAGGAAGAGAGAATTTTCAGAAAGAAAAGGGCTTGTATTTCATTCATGTTAATTTACAAACTTAATATAGAGTATATATACTTGGCCAAATTTATCCAACCCAAAAAAACTCTCCTAGCTAACCTAATGTGATGCACTCCCCGAGCCCATGTACACCCATGTCTCATATGCACACACTTGTTAGACTAATCCCTAGTCTAATCCATAGGTTATCTCCTTAGGATCTCATGAACCAAGGCCCTAAGTCCCTAGGATTAAATCTAATCCCATGCTAGAACAAAAACCATGTCCTATTTTGTTCACCGCTCGAGCTGGCTCGGTCAGTAGTCGAGCTAGCTTGACTGTGATGTCTCCTACGAGAGCCCGAAGCATTGCTCTCTACTCTACTGCTTGAGTTGACTATTTCAGGGTTCGAGTCGGCTCAACTTCTACTCGGGTTGGCTCTGATAGGAATCGAGCTAGCCCTTCTAGTGTGTCAGCCTGATATACTTTCTAGACTTTTGCTCGAGCCGGCTCTCTCAGGATTCGAGCCGACTACTGAAGCATTGGCTAAAGCTCTTTGATGGTTGGTTCCATTCCCTCCTTGCTCTCTCTCCACCTACTTTCAAGGCTTGAGAGTACCATACTTGAGCTCACAAAATATATGGGTACATTTCATTGATCGTGATCTAACTACGAAGCTCTCTACTATCAAGCATTGCTTATGAAGAATATGGGTATAAGTGTCCCTTAGACCAGAGATCATGATGGTGACATGCAAGAAACTCATTGTATCTTGGTACTAGACTATCTGAATTTCTAATTCAATGATGGAAGATTACTGGGTGCAGTCATGTACTTATTTAGTTTGTGCATGAGTCAAGATGGGATTGACCCCTCCAAGTATTGGAGTAAATACATCACTGTATTTCAATTTAACAAAATCTCGATCAGGAGAGTCCATAGGATGGAAACTAAAATTTTAAAATATAATATGGATAAATTTTAGGATTGGCAGTAAATTTTAGATCATCCTTGAGCATTGAGATCAAGGTGATGAATTATATGGTAACCATATGCCATAAATTTGTCGATGTTGCATTACGACTATTCGACCTATCCGGACGTCGGATATCATTGCTAGATGGTTACATCGATTGGTATAAAAAATTAATTTTTATACTACTGGCTTAGAAGTTGAACCTATGGGGTCACAAATAATAGGAGTTCCTACCTAATCTGATGGCTGATCTAGAGTTTCTATGATCTGGAACTCTATGGTCAAGAGTTCTACTGCATTAAAACTCTATGACTGGGAGTCTCACTAGACTGAAACTCTGCCTTCATGGATTTTACTAGACTGAGACTCTGAGTTTTAGTCATCTAGGATCCTATAATCAAGGGTCCCACTAGTTTGGGACTGTGATCATGAGTTTCATTCCTTTGGAACTCTTTGATCAAGAGTTTCATGTAGATGAGACTCTATTGCTCAAACACCCATCTAATTAAGAATCTAATATTATTGAATGATTAATTAGCAATTAGATCACTGATTAGCTTAATTTGATTAAGCTATGAGAATTTGATTAAATCTGATTGAATTTGATTCAATTGGGTTTGACCCGATTAGATCATGAGATGACCTAATCGCTAAGGAAGATTCGATCTTGATTTGATCAGGACTTGAATCTAATTAATTTCTAATTTTATAAAAATTTTATTAGATTGAGTTAAGCCTAATTTGATTAGGTTTGATATAGTCTAATTGGGTCTGGATAAATTGGTTTGGTTGAAACCAATTTGAACAATTCAAATTGGATTTAAATTTTGAACTTCTATGTCCCCGTACCTAGTCTTTTTGACCCATGCCCTTCTCCACAAGAATTTTGAATTTGCATGACTTTTCCCCACACTAAATCAGAAGTGTGTGCCTTCTCTTGTTCTCCTTGACCTGGTCCATATGATGGATTAGATTCGGTATACTTGAATTTCAAATTCAAAGTGATTTGTTAGCCCTCTAACTTCCTTTCGTATCCACTCCCCATGCCATTTTGGTTTTATCGTCCAATATTCTGAATGGTTCAGAGTGAAGGCACACTAATGAGATGTCCCTCTACATATTTCTCATGAGGACATGGCATTGGAAGAGGATAAGAAGTCAATTTGAATTTCAAATTCAAGAGGGAGGTTGAAACAAGTTCAACCTCCACATCTTATCACATCCCATGCACTTTTCCCATCTTTGCATGCTCATTTTAAATGGGATTTTTTTGTGTGTGCATGAGAATGGAAGAACCTTCATGAGTGAGGATTCCTGAGAGAGTAGGTGCAAGTCTTGGGTGCGGAAAAGTCCAGAGAGAGAGAAAGAGTTTTCCTGCATCAACTTTTGTCACATGCCATTTGTTCAATTTTTCTTTCTTTCAACCACCCACTTTAGATAGGATCTAGTGAGATTTTGTAGAGGGAGAGTCCCTCTATCCATAAAAATTTATTTTATAAAAAAATTCCAAAGAGAAAGGGTGTGAGGGCTTTTTCAGGAGTCAAGGCTTTTGGGTGTGCAAAATCCTAGAGTTGGGACTCAAGGTTTGGGTGGAGAGATTGAGCCCTGTGAGTGCCCTCACCGCCAAACTTGACACACCATCTCATCATCCTCCAAAGTATGTCCTCTAATCTTCTAGAATATTTGAGAGTTTGAAAGAAGATCGTCGATTGGATCGATGAAGATTGGTTGTCAAAGACTTTGTCGAGGAGCTAGTACTCTGATGGAGCTGGTTGGGACCAGGAGCTCCGTGTGGACTCACCGCAGAGGCCAGATGAGTATGCAGATATAGCATGATGTGAGGGCTTCTTCTTGCAATTTTGGATTGTGGAGTTTGATTGTTCATACTCAAGTATTGTGTCTTGAATACAAATCGATTAGCAAAAATATAATTTGCTGATCGAGTGCGTTTAATTTTTCATTGCATATATACATATCTAGATTCATGTGTAGGGTTATATGATCTGATCATAGCATGCTTTAAATTAATATTAGATTAATTTTAGCTTTCACTGCATTTTTATTTTGAAAAAGTTTTAAAAAGCGTGCCTAGAATCCTGCACGAATTTCATTAATGGCAGCATTAGATGCCACGATATACTCTACATCACTAACAGAATAGGCTATAGTATTTTGCTTGAAACTTTTTAGTAGATTGCTCCTCCAATTAGGGTAAATTCATAATCTGACACTCTCCTACTATTATTTTATCTTACTAAAAATTGGAATCAAAATATTTCATAAGTTTTAAGTCAGTTTCTGTTAGATATATGTGCCCTAGAAGCCAGAATTGGCTGACACTTGTAATACACTTCTAAGGGCAAAATTGTAATTTTGACTATAATTAATGAAATGGGTTATTTTCTATCACATATGTGTATTTAGTGTCTGTGATACATCCTTTGAGTTAATGGTAATGATAATTCATATTTTCAAGAGTTGAAAATTTAAGACATGAATAATCATTGTTAACTCATAAACAGCTCCCGACCATAGGATCATCACGAGGATGGTAATTGATCCAGAAGGTTGGTGTACGATCGCTTCTCTTTAGTAGATGAGTCTTGAGTTAACGGTGTGGAGACACCGGAGCGAGAGTTAGGTACTCGTTAGAGAACGAGGGCACTGAGCGTGACCACCTCGAGTAGTCATTAGGAAGTCTACTTCTCGTCATGACTGACTCGATGCTGTGCAGTAGTGTGTCTGGTTCTTTGACCTGAGATGCATCGGCAGTTACCCTTGAGGTGTTTATAGTTTGACTACACAATTATCGGTCTCCTAGCCATATGGAAACCCTGAGGTGTATGTTGCTATAGCATGTTCATTGTAGGAACTGGATTGCATCAAGATGGGATCTATCTACCTCGATGGTAAGAGGAGCAGCCCTATGATGATCATAGAGAATCAAGTCCAGAAATCCATGGCCATGGTAAGAGTGAAATAATAGAAAGAGTTTCTATTTTAGATTTTCACATTGACTCGAATCGAATGATTACATCATATGACAGAGACTAGGGTTGACGAGTTCACCTTAACCCTATCTGATCGGGGCTCAAGATAGAAGAACTGAATCACAACAGGTAGCTGCACCAAGAGGTTCACATTAGCTTTGATGGGTTGCCCACCATATACTGCTAGGTGTCACTGGTGGATTTGGGAGCAATTAGAATGATTTAGATGATCGATCATTCTAGCTGTCTCGAATCAGAAGAGTTCTGATCCATCGAAGGAGTTTCGATGATGTCTATGAAAGAGATCATCGACATATCCCATTACCAATATAGAACTGAACCTAACTGGGTCACACAAACAAGGAATTTGAATCTGGTGATCATCAAAATTGAACTGATCTAGTTCAATTGATCTGATTGAGATTCAATTAGGTTCAAGGAAATCGTGCTAGCACTCGATTGAACCTAACGTTTTCTTTTACTATCACAAAAATAAGTTGTCCTGACTGAGCCAAAGGAGTTTGTGCTCATCAGAGGCCTTCATATGGTCTGACTGGAGGTTGTCCAAGTCAGAATAGGTTGTCTTATTTTGTAAGAACATTACCTTGCCATTTTTGGTCACCTGCCATTTCTTTGTTCTTTGACTTTGGTCAAAAGTCTACCTTTGACTGGTCAACGTTGACCATTCACCCTTTGACTTTGACCAACATGTCATGCACCTATTGGAGAGCTGGTGGGGGCCTGTCCCTGCCAGAACCTGGCAGGAGATGGGCACACGCCAGGGTGGGCGGAGCCCAAGTAGGAGGCGCTAGGAGTCTTGTTGGACAAGGACTCCACCTCCCTTTAGGATTCAATCAGAGTTCTACTAAGAATCCAGTTTGACTGGTCTTAGGCACCCTCTAAGGAGGAATCCAGGGGTCTCTTTTTCAAACCAATCAGATTTAGATCTGATTTCAAAAGGGTTGTGATTGTTTGAAAGGAAGAGGAGTTGGATCATAAGAGGTCTATAAATAAGACCTGCGCCCAACCCTAATCCAAAGTCTATATGAATGAGATTTCCCATGCCCCAAGGCTGCCTCTCCCTCCTTCTCCACGCCATAGTCTCTTCTCCCCTTGCTCTCCACGTCCAAAAATGGTTTTGATTTAGTTTTGGTGCGATTCAGATCAAAAAATGCGATCAAAAGCAAGAAGGCTGCGCTGCTGCAAAAAGGACGACTGCAGATCTTCAAAAGAGTTTGAAAATCCTCCAGATCAGATCCAGATCTAATTTTTTGGAGGTGTGATAGAGAAGAAAGAGGTTCTCTCAAGACCAACCCGAGTGGATACCGGTAGAGGCCAGGCGCTTGGTGGCAAAGATCTAGAACCTTCCGCTGCATCAGGTATCATCTACAGGATAATAGGATTACCCCAAATCAGGTAAATTGAATTTGTTTAATTTATCTTCTTTATTTTTATTTATTAAAATCATAGAATCAGATCTGAAACATATCAAGATCTGATTAAGGTCAAGAGAAAATTTTTGAAATATATCTCTTGATCTAATCAGATCTGGACGAACCTGGATCGGGAAATCAGGATTTCCCTTCAACTGGTAATCAGAGCCATGGTTCTAAAATTGTTTAGATCTGATTTTAATTTTATTTTATTTAAAAATAATGTGATTTCAGATGTCACATGAGATGTGATCAGATCTAAAATCAGAAAAAATTAAAAATTAAATGATTTGGATCTAAGAACATGAAGATATTGCATGACTAGTTCTAGAATAGAATAGTTCTAATAGAATAGTTTTGCATGTCTTTTGATTTAATTTTGATTAATCATATTTAGATCTTCTTATTTATATTTTCTGATATTATAAGTTGTTATAATACATCTGATAAACAGAAAATAAAAATTATTTAATTTTAAATATCATATGAGATTATGATAGATGCATGACTAGACTAATTGTAGAATAGTCTACATAATTGTCTAGATTAGAATTTATTTTGATTAGATCAATTTAAATCTAATTTTTCAGATTATTATGTGATAATTTAGATCTAAAAACATGCATGAATGGATACATGAGATGTATGCAAAAAATATGCCTTGATTAGATCTTAAATTTGTATATGAGATATATGATATAGATCTATAACTATTTTGTAGATTACATTGTTCCTGATTAAGGCGTTCCTCTTGGCCGTCGGTTCATAAGAACGAAGAAGGGTTTAAAGGCCCTCTCTTCCCATTTCGATGGGGTGTTCTTATGACGTGTAGGGGTGCCGCGTGTTCGTCCTTAATCAGAAACCAAAACTTACTTCTGCAAAACCCTAAGATCCTAAACCCTAGGATTTATTGTGCATATTTTGTTTATGAACCCAACTTAATTAAGAATTAAGTTTTATGGAATATTAATTAGGTCTAAAATTGAAAATTTCAGATCTAAGACATATTCATAATACTGGTTCGGGCTTGGGTAGCTAACATTTAGGTCTACGCGGTTGATCAAACCGAATCAAGAGTTGGTTAGATGGGATCAACAAGTGCTAAATTGACAGACCTAATAGGATTAAGTCTGGGTCAAGATCGAGTCACGATCAAGCAAGACCATAATTAGGCTCTACAGAGGTTAGAGTCTGGATTGTAGGCTACCCAATTGGTTCTGACTCAACAATTTGGGTCTAAGAAGTTTGGCAACATAGCTCACTCGACCGAGCTGGTTTTTAATTGGAAGCTAACTCGACCTGAATGCGTTCTGTGCGAGTTAACGGCATATTCCTTCCACCGGTCTCACTTACCTGACCATATCTGTGACAACAGTTCTGATCCGAGGTGGTCAATAATCCGAGCTGACCCATGCCCTAGGTTAGTCATAATTGTTATGACTAAGCCAAGTCTAGTTTAATGAACCTTAAATCAATTCTACCCTAAGAAAAAGATTAAGTCCGAGGTCTTCCACCATTGAGACGTGCGGGCCCTTCCGGGGTTGATTGTTCTCGGCTGGATACAGTGGCTCAGTTGCTCGGGAAGACGCAACCATGTTCTAATTAGGCATTGGATGCTATGGGCTGGAGGATGAGTTGGGCTCAATATTTCGGATACGGTGAGAGACCCAATTAGGAACCAAGTCTATGCAAATGGTGGGTCTGAACTTAACTAAGGAGTGGATCAATATTTCCGGATACGGTGAGATTCATGAATTAGAGACAAGTTTGGGTTGCCACCATGATTAGAGAATCATTGAACAAGAGTTGTTCACTCATTGGCTAACCCATCACCAATAACTGTTAGGTGAGTTGATGAGTCAGTTGGTGAGACCCAGCACCACCCCACTAGAAATCAATCAATCGCGGAGATTTTCGCATCTCTACAGAGGAGCTGTAGGGATCCGAGAAAATAGTGGGAGCTAATTTGTTTAAAAATAAAATCCCTAAATAAATTGGTCAAGTCAAAATTTACAGTATCTAACTAGAATCTTTGACTCTCTACAGGAAAATGTCTGCGTCAACCCACTGGCACGTATCCTAGACACACATAGACTGACTGGACCCAATTATAAAGATTTGGCTTTAGGAACTACAAATTGTTTTGGGTTCAGAGAAGTAACACATATTTTGGACCAGGACCTCCCACCTTACCAGCTCGTCCATCCACTGAACAGAGAGCATCTCTGAAAAAATGGATTGACGAAGAAATAAGGCCAGATACTACATGTTGGGCTCCGATGTCTGATGAGCATCCAGGCCAACATGAAGATATCGGGACTGCTCGCCAAATTTGGCTCACTACAGGAGATGTTGGTGAACAGAGTCGCGCAGCCAAATATCAAGTCACGAAACGACTTTTTAAGGCTTAAGATGCGTGATGGGCAGTCAGTCCAAGATCACTGTTCTGACATGATCAAGGACATGGAAGAGCTTGAGAAGCTCGGTGTGAGTTGGACTTGGACTTGCAGAATGATATTATTCTGCAATCCTTGACTGATGCATATGGGCAATTCATCATGAATTACCACATGCATAAACTTCAAAATTCCTTGCTGAGTTGATGAATATGCCGGGGTTACCGCTGAGCTTTTCTTTGAAAGGTTCTAAAGCTCAGTTTCTTGCTATGGAATGGACTTCTTCCAAAAGAAAGTCTTATGGAAAGAAAAAGAAGTCTGTGAAAAAGAAAAGGTAGAAGATCAAAGAAGAAGAAGGCAGAACCGAAAGAAGAAGGTCGATGGCAAAGGAAATGTTTCCATGCCAACAGCGATGGCCATTGGAAGCGGAATGCCTACTTACCTGGCCACCCTAGAACAAGAAGGAAGGTCCTTCTGGAAGGTATGCTCGTTACATTGAGTCTAAACCTTACGATTTCTTCTGCATCCAGTTGGGTGCTTGACTCTGGTTCTAGTGCTCATCTGTGCACTTCTATGGGGGATCCTGAGGATAGCAAGGAGGCTGAGGATGGAGACATGATCCTACGCATCGTAATGGAGAAGAGTTGCTGCAGTAGCCGTGGGAACATACCCTCTGCGATTACCATCCTGGTTTATGACTTAGTTTTAAAGAACTGTTATTATAGTGCTGCAGCTAAGCAGGATTTATTTCCTTTCATGCTTAGCACAGAAGGTTATGTGATCACCTCTTTAAGGACCATTGTAACATTCTTTATGAAAGAAATAAAATTGCAAAATGGTTTCCTTGTTAATGGTCTTTATCAGTTGCATATTGATGTACCTATTTTAACTATCGAGCAAATGAATGCAAACGACCTAGGGATAGTCCAAACGACAGATATCTATGGCACCTGAGATTAGGTCATATAGCAGAAGATAGGATTAACAAATTGGAGAAAGATGGGCTATTGAGTCCATTGACTTTTGAGTCATATCCAAACTTGTGAATCTTTGTCTTCAAGGCAAAAATGACTAATCCCTTTTGTTGGACATGGAGAAGGGCCCACAGAATTTCCTTGCCCTAGTACATACTATTGTGCGGCCCCATTCGATGTGGCCGGCTAGAGGTAAATTTTTGTCTACTTCAATTACTTTACCGATGATCTGCTCTAGGTATGGTATGTGTATCTTATGAGACATAAGTCTGAAGCTTTGAAAAGTTCAAAGAATCAGACATGAAGTAGAAAAAAACTGGAAAACCCATTAAGGTTCTTCGATCAGATCGAGGAGGTGAATATCTTAGCCGAGAAATTCCTAGACTATCTTAAGGAAAAATGCATATCTCTCAATGGACACCAGGAAAAAACAAAAAACCTTCAACTCAAGGGTTCAGAATGGAGAAATCGGACTCTATTGGATATGGTTCGATCCATGATGAGTTCAAGACCCTCCCAGATTTTCTTTGGAGACATTCATTATTAAACTTCAATCTATTTACTAATAGGGTCTCTAAAAACCGTTCCTACCACACCGTATGAGATATGGCACGGTAAGAAACCAGTCTGAGTCATCTCAAGAATTTGGGGTGTCCCGGCTTATGTCAAAAGACACAAGCGGACAAGTTAGAGTTTAGGTCTTTAGAGCTCCGATTCATAGGATATCCTAAAGAGTCATTAGGATACTATTTCTACAATTCCAGAAGACCACAATGTGATTGTGAGTCGACATGCCATATTTCTTGAAAAATAGTTTTATTCAAGATTAGTGGCATTGGAAAGCAGATTAAGCTTGATGAGAAAGTCTCACAAGCAGAAAGAGCTAAGGACCAAGTGGAACCAAATCAGGTTGAGCCAATAAGAACACTACCTCCTCCACCTCGTAGATCGGAAAGAGTTTTCCGTCCCCTGAAAAGATACTTAGGTTATTATTTCAGAAGGATATAGAGGAAATGTTCCTCATAGGTAATGGTGCTCAATGGTGATGATCCCAAAACCTACCAACGAGGCGAATAATCAGATATCGACTCCGAGAAATGGCTTGAGGCAATGAGTCAGAAAATTGACTCGATGCACTCAAACCAAGTCCTGGACCTTGGTAGATTCACCAAGAAGGTATAGTACCTATTGGGTGTAAAATGATCTTCAAGAAAAAGATTGGTGCAGATGGAAATGTGGAGACATTCAAGGCAGACTGGTGGCAAAAGGTATATTCAACGTGAAGGTGACTATCAGGAATACCTTTTCCCCGGTAAGCTATGCTAAAATCCATCCGCACATTGTGCTTGCCGTTGCTGCCTATTTCGATTATGAAATATGAAATGGC